>MU966995.1:11054-22196 GCA_036418165.1 Cooperia oncophora | reverse complement strand
GGGGGGGGGTCGTACCAACCCACAAAAAAAGGGGGAGGGTCGTACAGACTCGACTAGGATTCCCAACCAATGATGTGCCTTGTGCTGAATTTGAGTGTACCGCTTCTGCTTCAATGACGAGCTCGTTTATTTCTTCCTTTTTGCCTTCTCCTTTTCTATGAAAGCTCTGAAACATATATTTGTTCAAAGGATTGGAAAAGGGAAGCAAGCAAAAATCAACCTACAAATTCAAACTTTTACGCTAAACAGACGAGAAAACCATCTGAGAAAGAACTAAAAAAACGCTCATATGACAGGAAAGTATAATGAAGAGAAACCAACGGAAAATCACCTAGACTGTGCTTGTATGAGTTCAGCATATTAAACATCAGCATCACTACATCAGAGAACAAAGAGGAGAGATGAACGAGAGTGAACTACGTACCATCATAAGTGTGGTGAAGGGTTAGTAAAGAACTGGGAAGAAGAGGCTTTGAATACATATATGATTCGATAGAGTGAAGATGGGAATCAGAAAAATCTTGGGGTCTCGAAATAGTAAAATAGATAACAACAAGCGAAATAGTGAGAAACGGAATGAGAAAAAAATTTGAGGGGTAGATAAGAGATTAAGGTGATCAAGGTGAAAGCTTGAAGATAACAGAGGAGACAGTGGCAGAGAAATAGAGAGCCGGGAGAGTGAACTTGCAGCACTGCTACGTTGAGTGGACTGGAGACTGCTGGAAATGCTGCGTGCGTCATCCCGCTTACAACGGCTATTTCACCGAGGTGCTTGGGACAAGGCTCTACACGAGCCGTCACCATTGTGATATGAGCCAGTATGTACGAAGCAAGCATGAATTAAGTTGTACTCGGTTCACTGCTGCTCTGGCGCCGCGAGTGAGCATTTGGTGATTCGGTTCAGGAGAAGCAGGTTGGCACCAAGGAAATTCACCAGGGAAATTCTACTCCGGTGAGAGGTGAGAGTATCTGCATAGATCATTACTTTTCACCTGGAGTGTGGTTGCGAAAGTAGCAAAAGAACAAAAGAAGTCAGAAGATTACAGTTCATAAAATGATAAAATCAGTGATAAATAATATGAGTAAAATCGGAAATTTGGAGCATAACTTTCAACGGATTGACCGGTACGCAATTGAGCCTTATCGCAGTAATTTACTAACGGCTGAACGAATTGGAATGAGAAAACTACTGCAAAAAAGAAGAAGGTTGAGGTCCACAGTTGGAGATAAGTGTGGCTCTGAAGTAGTGATGCCTCAAATGATGGGTAACTGTCACCACCAAGTTGCTCTCTGATGCAACAGAGATGCAGTCTGCAAAAAAGTGACGAATGTTATCGTGTCAATAGCGAAGAGGCGGATGAGTTCGAAAAATGGCAGGGCGGTTGCATGATCGGTTCCGTGCCAACGCTCTATAACTTGGTGAAGACGCATAAACTTAAACCATCCGAAAGCACAGTGTCGCTCCATCGAGCGAAATCAAGACAAGACCAATTGTGGGATCATGTGGTGTACCAGCGGACAGTATAACTGGCTTTTGGTAAACTTCTTCCACCACTGTTGCGGTAGTCGGAGCACCCATTGTCACCGTTGGTGAGTTCATCTCGGCTCTTCACCAATGTCCAGTACAGACGGAAGCCTTCTACGCGAGCTTTGATGTGGTTACACTGTCTACGAAAATGAATAGTGCGGACGCAGTACAACTTATACTATACAACCTGTCGTGCTTTTTCGTCCTGCAACTCATTTTTCACTGGAAGCCGGTCATTAGGGGCGGAGTCTGGAGGCGGAGTCACTGGAAAAAGGAGGAGCCACTGAACCTATATTGCGCTACAGCGCCCCTCCCATAGAATTTTTTGCCGCGAAACCGGTACAAGGTTGTTCGTCGCGGACCACTCTAACCTCCTGACGCCATATTTTCAACTTCGATACTTGATCGCGGACCGTGTCTTTAACTTTAATCTTCTCGTGAGCGTGGATATTTCGTGCAAACTAACATTATGAACATGAGAGGATGTGGTGGGAGAGTTGGAAATGAATCAAACTGATTGCGCAGTGAATTTTGTGAAGGCTCTACTGCTTCAATAAATAAAGGTACACAGATCGTGACCTTTTCTGACCACTTTTACTCAAGTCGGACGCGCGAATCCAGATCTTCATTTCTCAGCGTTCTTATTAATCGAGCGGTGGAAAACATGATCAAAACCAGGTTTTCTCTCCATGACTGCATTTCGTCCGTTTTCTCACCTGTTCGGTGTTCTCTTAGTATTTGCTTTGTCTAAACAGTCCTTTCTAACGTGACGGAACAACTAGGCAATCACTAGCTAGGGAATGGTCAGTCGGGTCCCAAATTGGAGAAGAGGACTCGAACTGTCATCCGAAAGAAAATCGTCGGACTTGTTAATAGAAGAGTATTTGAGCAAGGTGAAGAAAAGCTGTTAGTGTGCTGGATTGAGGCTGATCTCAATTTACTGTTAGCTTCAGAGAAGTATCCGTGGCTGTTGCGTTTTTCTTTGAAGTTGTTTGCTGAACGGGACTATTCCAAGAGAAAGAAAACTTTTGTCGGCAACGGTAGGGGAGAAGGGTGGGGGGGGAGGGAGATATGTGATGGTGTATCGTGAGTTCCTTGTTGTGGCATTTCGGGAAAGTTGACAGTTTTACAGCTAGTGGACTTGGTACAATACTGTGCACCTTTCTTGCCCTCTCTGCAACGCAGAATTCAGTGAACTCGAAGTCAACATCCCCTGATGTATTCCGGATAGCTTCAACGTACTGAATTCTCCTTTCACCCATAATGCTCAGTAATAGCACGCCAATCTTTGCTATTGGATGACTGAGGATATTCCAGAGGTTCTCTTAGTAGTTCAAGAAAGCCTGCTCATTCGAAAGTTAGCCTAGAACCTTGGAGCAAAAATATCCCGTTACTCAGAGTATTTAGCCGTTATAGATTTGTTTAACGCCATAACGTGTTCATTCTTTTATGAAACTTTGATTTCAGCATCGAAGAAAAGCTGCGACTCGAAGCTGAGGAAATATCACGACTCTTGAGCCCATCGCAAAGCATCGTAACACCTTCGGTATGCTTACTGACGTTGTTCGGATGTACTCTAGTAGTGCTATGTGGAGTTCTACCTGCACTTCTGCTTCCAGCCAATAGCAGCGAGTACCTCAGCACTGGTGGTAAGTTAGCGGAGTAGGCATTTCGTGGCTCGAATATTTAAGACTGAGTTCTGGTTACTTTCTCGTACTTGAATATATCAGAAGGCAAACGGAATCTGAACATGCTTCTATCCTTCGCAGTTGGCAGCCTTCTTGGTGATGTCTTCCTTCATATACTACCTGCGACATGGAATGGCAGTGGAAGTATAGTCTCATTTGAATAACTCGAAAACATTCAGTTCAAAGCTATACTTTCATCAACTGTGTTTCAGGTAGCTTTGACCGCATAGGACTGTGCACAATGAGTGGCCTGTTAGCATGCCTTTGCATAGAAAAACTTTGCAGTACAACGGAGAAAAGTCAGCGCAAAGTTGGTTTGGTGTTGCTTTAGTGGGATTACGATAAAGCAAACAATACTATTCCAGATCTGTGCTATTATGAACCTTGCGGCTAACTTAGTGGACAACTTTACTCATGGCTTAGCAGTTGGTGCGAGTTTCTTGATATCACCTAAGGTGATCTTTATTGAATATCAAATGTTCTCTTCATTTAAATGATCTTTACATTTCTGCCAGACGTCAGAGTCACAAGCTTGAGAACGTTCCAGAATTCTCTTGTACATTAACATACTTGAAGGCACGTTCCATGATAAGCGTAATGAATCCTCGAAAAGGTGTGCGGCTGCGCCTCATAGTTTGTAACATTTCGATATGTCGGGGGCGGCGAGCGCAGCGCGGCACGAGCTCGCGTTCGCCTGCCTTGTTTTACCAATGGTGATACCCGAGTGCGGCCGTGGGAATGCTTTGAGCGTGAAAAATTGGCTCGTTACTGCAGCTGCAGTCACATTCATCTGGCACATGGCAAGAACCAGAAGCTAGGAGTGGTATTTGGATTCATGCGCTTCAGGATGCGATAGTGACAAAATTTAGACGTGTACTTTTAAAATTACTGAGCTCTCAAGAGGTGTCTCCGTTGATGACAGACACCTCTTAAATCATGTGCCCACAGGTTCGGGCTGTTAGCTCACGTTCCCTAGATAAATTGAAAAAAGGATGAAGCTTCGCCGTTGATCAATCCCTTTGTGGGATGCGGCACGCATTCTACTTCCATTCAGAATCGTAGTGGCTTATTGAATGCGATGTGGCCTATACAATGACTTGCGGTGGCCAGCCGATGTACAGAGATCAGTGCATATCCTCTTAGTCGAATCGGGAAACAATTTACCGTCCCCAGAATCTCCAGATTCAATTCCGGACCTGGGCGAAGTAAGCGTGCCACTTGCCACTAGGCCACCTCCACCTATTTATTAGATATGCGACAAGAATATTGAGAAAAATCTGTCAGGGTTGTAAAAGTAGCGGTTTATCGAAAGGCTGCTGCACGCGTCACAGGAAAGGGAATCTCCATGCTGATTCCGAGCGGTCGAGGGATCGTAAATGCAACCAGTACAAGTTCCTGTCATGTTTCCTGGAAAGGAGCAGACTGAAAGAACCTGAGGACAATAGGACCACTGAAGAGTTATGAATCGGAGCATATCCTAATTAGAGTGTTCGCCACTGCTACGGTCTCAGTATGAGATCATCAGTTTAAAAGACCACATGGGTAGCCTCCACAGCCCTATCATTAGCAGAAATCAAGGTTGTATGATAATGTGTATGAGTTCGTCTAACGCTGATTGTCGTGTGCACCTTATGGAGCTTACCACCAACAGGCTTTCTACAGTCTGGACCTCTAACCGCACCTTTGAGCTGGCATTTACCTCTCCAAAAATCTTTACGCAGAATACAGCATGGGGTCATTCAACTCCCAAAACACACCTCATTGTTAGTGTTACCCATGAAAATAGAGATTCACCATCATGTACTGCTTACTATCTGTCATCCACCATTAACAATCCCGTCACATCTCGTTTATTACCTAGTGGATCATCATCCTACTTCGGCTGTGACCGGAGCTATAAATTGCGAGCCTCCCATATAACGCCGTTTGATAAAACAAGGTTTTCAACGAGTAAGTTTGAAAACAGTGTCTCTCTTGCATACATTATTATCTTGGAATTAATCGTTCATCATTGGTGCAATGAGGGCTGTAAATTTCGTGACAAACGCACGGACACAGCCTTGGGCAATCATATTTAGTAAATAATATATAGTGAAATGTTTATTTTCCTGCAAATCCGTTGAAGCAAGGCTTCCGAAACCTAGGCGGAAGACATTCGTCTTTCAGTTTGGGATGATGACGACGTTCGCTATTCTTGTGCACGAAATCCCGCACGAAGTGAGCGACTTTGCAATCCTGCTCCGAGCTGACTTCAATCGAATGCAAGCAGTCAAAGCTCAGGTAGATTTTCAGTTTTTTTACTGGAAGTGGGCAAGTTTGTACCCAACGTTGTTGTTAAAGAAGGTGATAGTGGCGGCAGCATATCTATCTCCCTTACCCCGTACAATTCTCAAACTCGTCGGAGCCAGAGCGCAGACGACCTCAGTCGCCGCGGAGTAGTCTCGTAAAACAAGCATCGAGTCGCGCTTGGCCTCCCCACTCCGCACTCCCCTCTCCGAAAGAATCATGTTGGCCCAGTGACCCTACCATTCAACAATAAACTACCGCTTCACAAGCAAATTATGTACCGCTTTCGTGTCAAAATTTGTTGTGTTTATTGACGTCTTCCGGGCCATTCAGCTTGTCACAGCTTCGGGAGGGATTATTGGTGCAGTTGTTGCTTTATGGATCAACAATGATTCCATGCAGTCAGCCGACTGGATTCTTGCTTTTACTGCCGGAGGATTCATAAATATCGCTCTCGCCCAAATCCTTCCGGAGCTCAATGAAGAAAGGGATCGGAGGTGATACGTTGTTCAACATATACTACCATTTTTAATTCCTTTGTGAAGTATTGGGTATATTAGCCGCCATGTCATCAAATTTGTTTTTTTTAGGCAGAACCTCAAGCAAGTCGCTATGATGTTCTTGGGTCTATTCGTTATGATTGCCATCAGCAGTTTGAAAATTATCTGATCACGGACTGCCATTTTCCACATCGCACACATTCTGCCTTTCTTCTCGAACAACTCGCCAGAAGTTATTTTTCAATTCGATCAATGCATATCCATGGGTCAATTGGTATAGGTGATGAGGTTTCATCTGATGACTGCATAAACGAGTTAACATGCTCCTCCTTTGAAATCATGCAAAACTAGTCCGTGATAACAATTGTGTCTGAGACGACATATCAAATGTATATAAATTATTACAACAGTCACGGTGTGAATATGAAAGAGATTTGTGGACATTCTGGCTTCCCCAAAAGATACATATGCTCAGGAGCAATCAGCAGGAGAATCGAACCGCCGGAAAATAACCGCAATAAATTTGAGTGTAGTAGGGACCTATCACATGTAAAGAATAGATTAGTGATGGTTGTTGGCAAAAGTAGGCAACGTTTTGACTGGAAAGTGAACAAGTCGTGAAAGGAGTATTTAGACGATAATAACCGGTGACGGGCAAAGGAAAAGATTTCTTGCTCTGGTTTCTTGCAGGTTATATTAGGTACATCATCGAGCTTTTACCGTACATGACCTCGCTCTTCACAGGTTGCTGTGTGATATTGTTTCAGGGAAATGAGCATTGCGAACTTTACAGTTATATTCACTTTGTCAAGGTTATTAGGTACCAGTCGGATCGCCCGGCTGTCGCCGGGCGCTCCTCCTTCTGTGACATGGCCCGGCTTCGCCGGGCCATGCGGATTTGCCGCGTGCTAAGTTAAGGATCGTTGACCAACCACACTGTTCAAAGGAATCTTCTGCATCAGCCAAGAACTGAAAAGCAGCGCTTGTTCCGTCAAGGCGCAGAAGCAGCCCCCCGCATCACAGAAGGAGGAAAGCCGGCCTTAGCCAGCGATCCGACTGGTACGTTCATAACCTACACGGAAATAGTGCAGCCTGTTTGGACAGCCACTGAAGCAGCCTATAATTTATGCAATCTTCTTCCTAAAGCGTCTTGCTTTGGAATGCACTCCCGCATTCAGCAGTGGAACCCTTTAAATGGCCCTCACTAAGGTTGTTGATGGAAGATAATTGTGGTAAGAGTGATTATTGCTGCTGTTCATAACATCTCTGTAAACAAACCACATGCATTTGGAATAGAGCTGGCTTAGCGGTCGTACATGATGTCGTTACTAATAAGCAGTGAGGAATGAGTTCTGTTGGAATCACTGAGATCGTTATACTTGAGTCATATCGATCGCATTGTTGTTGTGAGCGGTGAAGCGGATTTTCCATGTTACCTTGTCACTTTTAGCTCCTATCACTTCCGTACCCGCCAATAATATTCCCGTCCCGTATCACTATCATATCACCCTATATCGGATCCGAGGTCCCACTGTTGCTGTAACCTGCGCTTACGAATTTGATGACCCTCCCCTTCCGAGGCCCCTTATCGGATCTTATCAACTGTTATCACTTTCTGTCACCCGCCAATAATGTTCCCGTCCCACACCCTATATCACCTCTCGGATCCAAGGACCCACTGTTCCTGTGAGCCGCACTATGAATTTGGTAGTCCTTCCCTTCTAATGCCCATTATCAGATCTTATCAGCTGATATCACATCCTGTCACCTACCAATGATGTTTTCGTCCCACTCCCTATTTCACTGCTCGGAACCACCGTTCCACTGCTGCTGTGGCCCGCACTATGGACTGGGTGACCATCCCCTTTGAACGCCTCTTATCGAATCTTATCAACTGATATCACATCCTGTCACCCACCAATGGTGTTCCCGTCACACCCCCTCCATCACTTCCTAGAATCAACGTTTCTCTGCCGCTGGGACAGGTGTTATGAATTTCGTGACACACACACACGCACGCACGCACACACACACACACACACACACACACACACACACACACACACACACACACACACACACACACACACACACACACACACACACACACACTTAGCGGATTATATATTGTAGGATAAGACTTCACTGGAAATGGCCTGATGTTTCGACAGGGTCGTCGTAATCAGAGGCCTGAAAATAGCTTAAAGACAATTCCCGCGATCAAGTATTGCGGGCAATTGTACTCTGTCATGCACCAGTATTCCATAGTTAGCTTCTCAGTAGAAAAAGAAGCAGAAAAATCTTCGGGAACACCTTGAACCAAACCTACCTTTAGCAGTGGGGGCGGGGCCTGGACGAGTGTGCCGGGCGTGGCTGCCAGAATTCGATGCGGCAGCCGCAATTGCGTCCCGACTTTCGAAATAGGATAATTTTCGAATTCGAATAGGAAATAGGAAACTGCGGAAACAGCTACGCCCTGAATCGACGGTTGTCGGAGAGGAGAGCTCCCGTTTAATCCATCACTTGCGTGTCGAGTATTTCCGGGCATCGATGTCTCGAAATTCCGGGCATCGATGTCTCGATAAAACGTGTTCCACTGAACTTACAGGGTTTTTTCTGTCAGAGTGGAGCTGGGGAGAACAGAGGAGCTCTTCTCAGTATTCATGCTGTTCTGTTATATTCTCTCCTGCTACGCGCGATGCGGATGCTCTAAGCAACAAGCGGGAGAAACAGACTTTCACGTGATACTCATCTCCCCGTGCTTTTTCTTCAATCCTCCTTCACTGCCTTCTTTAGTTTCTTGCCTCTCTCTTATCCTATGTATGCTTTTCTAAGAATTTGCGCTTCCAGCCAGCTATAAACAGCTATAAACCAACTTTGGCTAAGTGCCAGAAGGGCCGCGCACGAGACGCGCCGCGCGGGCGTTAAAGGGACGGAAGCAGTTCGGGACCAGACGCCTCGTCCACCTACCGTCTCCGTGAGCCTAGCGAGCCTTGTCGAAATTGCGATAACTTCCTCATCGCGCGCCATTGATGGATAAAAGCGGGATCATCTTCATCAAGGCGCAGAGGGTTCCAGAAGGCGCGAAGTCATTTTGAAGGCCTCTCGAGCGCGGATACTGTCTTTAAGGTTCAGATGTTCTACCCTCTACACGGACAAACACCTCGGCACCCTAGCAACCTAAATATGAGAAACGAACTTACCAGTCCGCCACCACATGAGCGGAGCGATCAGGGCACCTCATCGTTGTGATCGTCACAAGAGGGGGGTCGTATTTGACCTCGAGGGGGGAGGGGGTCGTAAGCGCGGGGACCTTTCTGGAGGGAGGGTGCAGCGATACCCAGATATCTTTAGGTTCAATGATGAAAGACTTATCCATGTGAAAACCCCTGAAGTGACCCACACAAGACAGAAGCAACCTGCCAGCGCAGAAGTGGGGAACGGGCGATGACAGGAAATACGATGGCCGCCCACAACGACGTCATGAATTAATAAAAAAAAGGTAAAGGATAAAGTCTCCGCCGTTGATCAACCCCCTTTGTGGGATGCGGCACGCATTCTACTCCCATTCGGGATCGCAGCGGCTTACTGAACGGGATGTGCCCTATACAATGACTTGCAGTGGCCAGCCGTACAAGCTGTACAAGCCAGTATTTTATTTTCCCAGACGAATATGGTACCATGTTACCGTAGAAGGCTTGGTTGGCCTGAGCGAAGGTCGACCCGGGAACTGAACCCGGCATCGCGCGAGCGGTAACTTGTCACTTGTCACTACACCACCTCCGCGCCAATGAATATCCGCCATGAATCAATAAACAGATGAAAATACACTTCCGGACCTTTCTATCGCAGAAGCACATCTACTTGCACGGAGGAAGCCCTTTCTAGAAGTTGCACCTTCCCAATAGCTCTGCGTGAAAGCGCTATGCATGGCACATTGCAGAGGCCATGCCAATTGGCGCCCGGTTACCTATTCTCTGGTATCCTTGGCAAAACATGCGTTTTAGAAGCATACCAAAGTCTTTTAGTCCAACTGGAGGTTTTATGGCGTCGGAGGGGTTGATTTTGGTGTCGTGGGGCAGTAATGACGCTGTGATCACAACGGGGGATATTTTTCGAGTAGCAGGCCTAGGGATAAAATAAAAGTCTTGCTGGAAAATAGAAAGCACCTAGCAGTTCACACCGTTTTTCTTTTTACGAAAAGCGCTGTATGAAGCTTCCCATTGATGTTCAAAGCGTAGCCACTTGTGGTTTACCCCCCCCCCCCCCCATGATCACAAGAGGATCACAACGGAGGAAATTTCTTAAAGGATATTTTTTGAAATCGCTCAAAATCAGGTAACAAGTGCCAACCTAGTTCCCCTCATCCTGCTTTCCTCTCTCCGAAAGCTTTACTCTCAAAGAAGTTATGGGTGTTCAAGTGAGGGGTACTTCTCGAGTGTTTGGCTTAAAACTGGCTCCGGGTCGTAAAATAGCTCGCTGCAGCCCCTTTGCATTAGCGAATGACCGCTCCAGTTGACCTCGGGTTGGCTAAAAGATTTTGGTATGCTTCTAAAACGCATGTTTTTGCCAAGGATACCAGAGAATAGGTAACTGGGCCCAATTGGCATGGCCTCTGCAATGTGCCATGCATAGCGCTTTCACGCAGAGCTATTGGGAAGGTGCAACTTAGGGCTTCCTCTGTGCAACAACTAATATTCAAATGCTATTTACTAGTTCTGTCTCCTATGTCTACAGGTTAGTTATTTTTTTCTTGTCGTTCGCTTCTAATGTTTTGTTGTCTTTCGTTTTTTAGCTTTTCTTATTAGTTCTGAAAATTTGCTTATAGTGGTACTTCGTCCTCTTGAGCACGAATATCACTCCCATTTGCCTGAAACGTTTCGTCGATTTTGGTGATTTAGTAGGGTACCTTGGCGCCCATAACCACCAAAATCGATTACAACGTGAATACGGAAGTTATTTGACATCCTGATCACGAATATGACATTTATTCTTGGCGCCGGCCTTAACGTAGGACGCTACGGTAATCTGCGATTTGCTAAGACTGAGCCTGGCCTGAGGGGAATCTTCCCTTTCCCCAGCGCTGGTATGGAGAAATGATGTCATGCTCGTGGTCAGGACATCGAATAACGTCTACAGA
>MU966994.1:15921-52619 GCA_036418165.1 Cooperia oncophora | reverse complement strand
TTCCTCAATCCTTCGAATACTCATCCAGATCTCGGACCTTATTTAAGGTGACTTAGGCAGTGCATCTACCTCACATTTAGACCCAAGATCCTACGAACTGCAGTCGCGGAGTGTGTCTTTAAGTCCGTTGGACATGCTGGAGCACCTATCAGTATCTCGGTGACTGAAAGCAATAAATTCCAGCGTAGTCTCCTCATGATAAAAACGAGGTTGCGTTCATACTTCAGTGTACGCCGTTTTCGCCAGCAGTTTTGAGCATTTGGCGTGCAGTCGCTCGAAACGCTCAGAACGCTGACGCAAAGTATGGAGGCAACCTAACTAGGAGACACGCTACTGCTATGCCACTCGTGTGTGTGTGCCAGTCGTGTGTTAACGAAGAGATAAGAATATTGATTTTTATTCGGAGAATTTTTACACGTTGCAGTGACAATTGTGAGTACACAGTGCCTATGGTGCGACACCGGAGGCCTAATTAAAAAAACATAAAACTATAACAATCTGCGAATAAAAAACATACACCTGATGTCCCCTCATGATTATTCGTGCGCTGCAAAGATCATGAAAGTAGTTCAGGGTTTGTGGGGTAGCTAGGACTTAGAAGAATCTGGATCTCGAGAGATGTGATGATATCTATCTTTTCAGAAAAGAACATACATAGAAAAAGAAGTTGTGTGACTTAGATGTATCGTTTTTTTAAAACAATAAATAATAAAGCAATTACTGACTTGACATTGATGTACATATTAAAGCATACGTTATGAGAGCAGCTAAAGCAAGAAAACGGGGAAAACTGTTGCACAGAGTGTGTGTTCTTACACATACAAGAAAAAAACAAAAAATGAAAAAATAGGCAAGTTAATAACATAACATCCCGCTAGTATCAAATATAAAAAATGAAGAAATGAAACACAAAAATAAACGGGGGGCGTAATTGGCGCTAGCGACCTGTTTCCTTTGCTCTAGGAAATCATCATACAAAATAGAAGAATAAAAAAAAGAATATGCACCGCCATACTTCTCTCTTAGAGCCTGGAGGCACGTGCATCGAGTTGTGTGATGATAACATCGTGCACATCGTCTACTCAGTCAGATGGAAGTCCCACAATGTATCCACATATGTACTGATATTGATTTGTTAGCAGGGGAGACGGACGAGAGAACCATAATTTGCCTCGTCGTCGCGCGCGGCGCACCGTCTCGCAAGCGCGGGAAACTCAAAGTGTGCGTCAGTTTCTCGATTGGAGCGGTGGAATTCGTGGAAATCGGTCCATTTCCTTTACTTTTCCATATTTCCTACATATTTCACATACTTTAGACCATTTCCTACACCGTCTATTGCTGTCCAGCTAACGTTAGGGAGCATCGACGGCACACTTTCCTGTCTTTTTGATATTCAAATTTGAATGGCTGAGCAGGATAACTCGTCTCTCGCGGGCGGCGTTGCTCACCGCACCTGCCAATGAGGCAAATTACGATTCTCTTGTCATATATCCTGATAACAGTGCCATATCGTCAGGCCAAGGGGGACATCATTTGCGATACCTTAGGGCAAAGGGCAGGTGTTGAGAAAAGGATGAAAAGCTTGACAAATACAGTTATCAATGCGCGAGTTGTACCGCCTAGTTCGCTGCGGATGGATCGGCGTGTCCGGTGAGATGAGTATGGCGCGGCGCCAAACACCTTTTCCACCACTTGTTGGGGCGGGATGAGCGACAACAACTGGTGGGGAGCGGATCTGGCACTGTGCCAAATCCATGGCGCCTGACACGCCCATTCATCCGCAGCAAACTAGACGTTAGAATCCGTTAGAGACGTAAAGTCAGTAGTCTTTTGAAGCTGTATGGATGACGTATGACGTGAAAAGGTGTAGCAATCTGACTGGCGGATTGGATGTGCGGGAAGAAGAGAGCAGCGGGATGCGAGAGTGTATGATGATAATGCTAGGGATAAATTGAGGGAGGAGAAAGAGAAGACGCAAAAGAAATGGTGGCGACGGGGATCGCTGCTGGAAGAAGGAAGGGTGAACGACAACGACAGTAAGAATGCTGCTGGACGCACACATCACATCTAGCTTGAGCTGTGCTCTTTCTCTGCGACACACACACATACACACACGCACGCACTCATACACACACCACAGATTGTGGACGGATAACACCACAGCACTACGACTATCAGCGACAATAGAAGCGCCAGCCGTATATACAGCCCTCACCACTGCAGCATTGACTCAAAATTGTCTCAGAACAGCGTCAACTCTTTTCTTAGAAGAAGAAACGACTAATCGATTGCAGTAAAAGAACGTCCAAAGACTATGAGTCAGTGCTGTACGATGTTATAAATGACCACAGTTATGAGATGTCGTCTCGAAAAATGCATCAAGGCATGTGATCGTCGTGAATTTCAGCATTACTATTGAAGCGCTCTTAAGCCATCATCTATAAGACTTATTCCATATTCTAGAATAAAGAAATGCAATGATATAAATGTAGAACGACTAGAGTCCAACGACATACCGTCATCGTTGGTGATGGCTAAAATGCACGAGCAGAAACACTGAAGCAGGCGTAGTAGAACAGTCGACGGGGATGTGGGGGGAGAGACGAGAGAATATGGAGGCTTTGGCAGTTTGCCAAGCGGCTCGCGCCAACGGCAAGAAAGTAATAGGTGAGCAATAGCGGTAAGGGATAACTCAGCACATAACACATACAGATTGCGTGAGGGACACGGTGGCGACGAGACAACGGCTCTACGGCAGCAGCAATAATTTGCATGCCGCATCGCCGGGCAGCTACAAAAGCTCGTATTGCCGAAGATGAATGCGCTGAATGATATCGCGACAGTCGTTAAACACCCGCCGAATATTTTCCGTGTCAACAGCACACGTGAAGTGTGGATAGCAGTGATGTCGACCGTCACCGGCAGCCGTTGAGATTCGCTGAAAAGCCCAGAATCTTGACAGTATAGTGATAAAAAACGAAAAAGCAAACCAATTCAAACAATCAAACTGCAGCTCATGTAAATTACACAAAGAAATTAATTGAAAAACTTCGCAAACCTTACCGATTTTTCTCTGCTTCCGTACAACTTTACTATTACTTTACAGCTTCTTCACGTTTTACATTCACAGTCAAATGAGGCTCCGGGACACCACAATCGTATACTGCTTCCCTGCAGTTTAAGAAATGGCTCTTCCCCAAACCCCCAGGGCAATATGCTCTCTACCCTCCGAAGACCGCTAACTGGTATCAGTTTGTCTAGGAGGATAAGAGCAGTGACTTGTACATCGGCCGGTCCCCAAAAGTTATTGTATAGGCCACATCGCATTCAATAAGCCACTACGATTCTGAATGGAAGTAGAATGCGTGCCGCATCCCAAAAAGTGATTGATTAACGGCTAAGAATTGATACTTCATCCTTTTTCGAAGAATACCATTCTAGCCAACGTTTATGTATTTATGAAGTATGCGATCGAAGAAACGCACAGTAAAAGTGGGCATGATGTGACTGTAATTGCTCGCAGCCCATACACTACACGAAGAAATATTGGCGGCGCCGCTGCCCACTACTCACCTCTCGTCAAACAACCGCTGTGACGGCACTAAGGGCGCGCTGCGGGTTAGTTTTGCTATGGGACCATGAGGCTTAATTTGAAACATCTGAAGTAGAGTTTACTTTCTTGAAAGCACCTCTGTACACTTATAAGTGATAGTCTTTGCCGCTGATCAATTCCTTTGTGGGATGCGTCATGCAATCTACTTCCATTCAGAATCGTCACGGCTTACTGGATGAGTGTTTTATCCTCCCAGATGAATCTGGTCCAACCAACTTCCCGTCCCTGAGGATAGAAGGCCTTGTTGGTCTGGGCGGAAGTCGACACGGTTGCAGTCTTAAACTGTTGTCAAAATTCAAAACTATTCTATGGTAGCCAAAATGTCTAGAGAAGCATCACTACAAAATCCTAGCATGTGAAACCAAAGATGCATCGGCCTGATCTGATCTCATAGAAACAGGATGCAAAGTAGCCATGAAGCAATACTGATTGATTGGCCATGTCACGCGGCTTGGATTTAAGACATTTTAAATTTTTCTAGGATACAGGGCAAAACTAATAAAACATTACGTTCGCTTCGAATTTTGCTGTGCCCACTGCCTTTTCATTGCTATTTCACTGTTACATTTTATTAGCACTGGATGACGCGAAGTAACGATTGGTGAGACAGAGGTGGCAGGAAATCACTTTGATGGCATAAAGCGAACAGGTCCCGACAAATCGTACGGTGACGCTATCAGGGGGTATTTACGGTTCTCCATGATTTTTTTCTCAGACTTTCTCTCCCCTCGAAGATCGCTTGGCAACTATTGATTCGTTACTTAACGCCCCCACAATATGCAATCGCAGAGGGTTGTCTAAACTGCTGTTTTAGCTGGAGCGCAAGACGTTCACAATTAAAGAAAGAAGGATCATTCGCACACCCAGAAAACATGGCAATAGAAGCAGCACAAAACGAACTCTCCTCCTTCCCATGTTTTACACTCGCTGTACAAAAACAGCTCGTTTGAGCAATAGCGTGTTCATATTCATCGTAGAGTGAGTTTTCTCAATGACACGCGATTCGCTCACCTTTTTGCGCCCTTTTCAAAATAAGTTATTTTTTGCTGATCTAGCCTTAGTTTTGTCAAACAGTGAAATCCGAAGAACAGACAGAAATATTTAGAAACGACCGAAACCTACTTTACAAACTAAACACGCAGGAAAACCCAAAAATTCAAAGCAGTTTGCAGAAGTAAGTGCACATACTTTGCGTCAGGTCTTCTAACGTTTTGAGCGACTAGGACAGTATAACTATCGATATAGCGCACAAAAGCATTTTCAGCGACTGCCAGCGAAAAAGTTAAAACTACTCGCGAAATGCTAAAAACCCTTGCGCTTGCTGGAAACGCTAGACTGATACCCATACTTGCTCAGTCGCGCAAAACGCTACCGTACGGTCAAAACGCGGAGAACGCAGCTTTACTGTTTACATAGCGATGCAATCTAACATTGAGGCTAATAGAAACAAAAAAATATCATAAGGAAATGGTAAGTTTTCCTAATGAACAAAGACAACTCACCAGAAACTCTCCCCGAATGAAGTACTTCGCTCGTACTACGTCCTTATCATCTGCAGCATCAAACACAGCATCTCCTGGTAACTGGTAATTCGCAAACTCGGGAAAGTACGACTCAAGTAAATATCGCTTGGCCTTGATCTTTTCTGACAACAAGTCCTGGAAGAAAGTATACTTTCAGCAGCCGACTCATCCCACCTTTCTGTATACAAAAAAGGATCACCCCAATCTCACCTGTTTATTTAAGAACAAAATTACTGAAATCGTTTTCAACCAGCGATTATTCCATATGTTCTTGAATAGAGCCAACGACTCGCGCAATCTGAAATAGATTTAAATAGATCCAAACTTTCTAAACAATTTGACCTCCATATATTTAAAAAAAACTGACAAACTATTTCCAAAAGAGAAATTTTGTTTCTGTAAGGAAATAATTACCGATTTTGAGTGCTGTCTTCCCATAGTACAAGATTATACGATGATGATGCACAAACGAAGATGATGGCCGTAACATCGTTGAAGCATTGGATCCATTTCCGTCTCTCATCACGCTGACCGCCCACATCAAACATGCTGAAATGATAAGTGCACCGCTTTTCAAACAACACTAATGGAATGGTTATGTAACAAAACAATCGTGATCGCCGCGGAGGTAAGCGTCGCGTGCGGTATCGCGCCTCAAATGAGTCTTGGTCCTAACCAGGGAAGTTCGCCAACTTGCCATGGAACTTTGAATGGAGACCTGGGTAGATCGATAGAGTCTATAAGGTTATTTACAAATATAGATAGCAAAACTGCAACCTGCATTTCACAAGCAACTTATGAGCAGGTAAAGTTTGTAATGGTGCAGTAGGGTGGAGGCTTGGTGGTGAGCTGTGAAGCATAAGCGAGGAATCGCATACGTCGAATCGAGTCGTCGAACGTCGAACCTTACCACTGAACCACAACTCAATTCGACGTATGCGATTCCTCGCTTATGCTTCGCAGCTTATCACCGCTCGACCTCGACCGTACTACACCATCACAAACTTTACCTGCTCATAAGTTGCTTGTGAATGCAAGTTTGCTATCTATATTTGTAAATAACCTTATAGACTCTATCGATCTACCCAGGTCTCCATTCAAAGTTCCATGGTAAGTTGGCGGAATTCCCTGGTAAATGACGACAATAGAGAATGTATAACGAAAATGTATAAATATCCAAGAATCGTATCGTATGTGAACAAAATTGCTTCAATCAATAGGCTAACGCAAATCAAGAGAACGCGCGCCCACCGCCGCGCGCGACGTGGCGGCGAACTACGGATTGTTTTGACCGTCGAACTACTGAACAAAAATCGAAAAGAAATTAGGTGCTAAAACTCACTGGAAACGAACTTTGTCCACCTCGAACTTTGTTTCGAAAATACCTGTCGTCATAACACGGCAACGAAGGATGTCCTAAAAAGCAGTCATTCGAAAGACCAGTCTTGAAGAGCTATTAATTTTTTTACGATAGCTTAGATTGCACAGCTCAGAAGTCCTTGTTATAGAGTGATAGGTATGATACAACGTAAACGTAAAACTTCGAAAAATTGAGTGATGGGACTACACCTTGACATGAAGTGAATCTCAGAAAGTAGGTAAAGGCCCTGTTGTCAAGCGTCGGCAAAATGAAGGTGTAGAAAATGTGAAATAGGCCGAAAATTCTGCAAAAGCAATCAGGGCAAATTCGGCCGTTGGGACTTACGAAACACGCCCACCCCCCCCCTCAGCACCTCTTAACTTCCCTTCTCCCTATGACCTCCTCCTCCTTCCCCACCATCCGACACACCACCACATTTTTCAACTTTTTTTCCGAAACTTCCTTCAATTTTCAAGAAAAAAAACTGAAAAAACTGCCGTCGTTGGGGGAGGGGCTGGATAGGGAAGAGAAAATTAAGAACCAAGAAGTCAACGCAATGAAAACATTTCCGTCAAGGCAAACACCACCCCTCACTCAGCGCCCAAATGCGACCCCGTACTGGGGATTCCCAGCGTACCGCCTGCTCTAACCGTCGTATACCACAGGCCAGTCAACAAAATCCTATTGCAGAATCTTCATGTAATTAATGGTAAGCTAACATAAAAAACAAAGCTCAGTGAAATTGTCGGAAGTTCGTAACTTCTTTACCTGTTCTGAGGGATCGTAGTTTGCCTGGCGCACAACGTCGATCTTATCCAAGAAACTGAAACAAATGATTTCTAGGTAATATTTATTCATCCATTTATATTGTATAATTTGTTCATTTGTTTTTTATGTTGATTGATAAGATGTAAAAAAAATGAAAACTTTGAAAAGAAAAACGGTCTTGTGTAATACGGCCCTCACATATGAAGGAAAATGCAACGTCGATCGCTTTCGCGTATATCCACGAAAAAAAGAGTGATGCAAAGAAAGTGTTCACACGAAATCAGGAAAGATAAAGGAATGAAAGTCAGTTTCTACACGCAAACAAAGTAATGCAACAAAGCCGATTTGGTGACGCTTCCCACTACTCCCAATGTTGACCTTTCGGCGCTTTGATTTTTTCGTGCTGAACTTCCTAGCGTCGGCAGTCTGTTAGCCAAATTTACATCTCGTGACACCAAAGAAGTGGGAGAAGGTATACGTGCCTGGGAAAATCCGATGCTGTAAACTGGGAGATTAAGAAGAAGATCTCACAAATATCGATCGACTCCAGCCAAGTAGATAATCAGATCTGGACCACTCGATGCGTAGCTATTTTTTTTTGCAGAATCTACGATTATCGCATCGGCGCGATGCTTCGATCCCTCATACTGCCAAGGCAGAGACCGAGTTTACTAAAATGGGTTCCTTAGTGAAACCTCAGAAAAAGAGCAGGGCTATTCCGTCAACAAAAGTGGGCACTAATAATCTAGGATGGGGGCAGTTAAGAGACTCCTAATGTAAAAGGGGGTTACCTGCATGAAGATGAAGACTCTGGTTAAAAAAAAGCACCCGCGATAGCCTTTTGCAGGTTGCAGGGCTCGGAATCATTAGGTCATGTATTGAAAGAAATGCATGGAAAGAAAAAAAGCAACAGAATCCATCGCGATCATCCCGAAAGAGACCTCGTGTATGGGACTGAAAATGAACGACTTAACGAGACGTTGGGTGAGTTCTTTGAATCTGGTAGGCCGCCGCTAGCTGTTACTCATTCTCCAAGGCATATTCGATAAGAGTAGCAATTATTATCGCAAACGAGTTTTGACAATAATAAATGATTGAGGTGGAACTACCTTGCGAAGGCGGAGCTAGCTTAATGTTGATGAGCTGTCGTGCTTTTATTCAGCGCTTTAGAGCCGCAGAAGGAGATATTTTGACTCCGAAACTCCGTCAAAAATTCCATTTTGCTTCTGCTAACTCGTCGGGAGCAAAAGGGGATATCCTCTGTGACTACAAACTCCTGTGCACTAAAGGGCTTGCGCACTTTGATCGCGGGCGCTGTCATCAGCCTTCAGAGGAGAAGTTTTAGGTCTGTACGAGATCAGACACGATACAAACCACTAGTCTTTTGCACCAGTTTTTTTTTCAGCCCAGTTTACGAAAGGCGGTACTTCTAGTTGGACGGCCATTTTAGTTCCATTTTACTCAAAGAACTCTTTGAAACCTTCCATGCTACCCCCCCCCCCAAGCCCCTATAGTGCGAGCGTCCAGAAATGTTGCTCATTATTCTAGGTCTCTAAGACTGACAATGACCTTATAGCTAATGGTTACCACATCAAAACCACAAAGATGCGCCATCTTTGTGGTTTCGATAAGGTAACCATTAGGAACATTATTGAGAGATTTCTTCACTGGACGCCTACTTTGGAAATCTCGGGAAATTTGAAAGTAGTTGAAGCGTGGCACTCACTAAATAAACATATACAAAAGTGTACACAACAGCCATATTTTCTTCTTCATCGACTTTTGAGCGATCCCTAGACTAAAGGAACTGAGCGCGATGGCATGGGGCGGGCGACTGCTGCCAGCGTTATTGGTGGAAGGGCTGGATGGGTTATGGCCAAAGATCAAATGCCTTCTCGCATCCTTTCCACCATAACACTGGTACCAACCGCCCGCCCCCAGAAACTGTGCCCAGTTAAGTGGTATTTGAGGGCCCGGTTTCAGTTCGTCTTCGGTATTGCAGATCCAGCAAAAGCCACGAAGACAGAATGGTAGGC
This sequence comes from Cooperia oncophora, assembly GCA_036418165.1. Taxonomy (NCBI): domain Eukaryota; kingdom Metazoa; phylum Nematoda; class Chromadorea; order Rhabditida; family Trichostrongylidae; genus Cooperia; species Cooperia oncophora. The sequence continues at coordinate 43,319 of MU966994.1, read as the reverse complement.
AAACACACTGAAACCACAAACAAGTTATTTGCAAAACTAAAACTGGTGCGAAGCAAAGTATAGGGCAAAACGTGGCGAGGTACCGGTATAAGATGGCCCTGGGGATGACGAACCGTAACAGAACAACTGATAATGCATGGATGCAACGTAACGCGGGGTGTCATGGAGAAACAGCTCAGATCAAGTTATGTTAGCGCAGCAGTGGAGAGAACTCAACTCAATACAGCAGGACGGCAACGGTCACTCGCAGAGAGCAAGCAGAGAAAGGGGAGGTGACAAACACCAGCTACTCGCTAGGACAAAGGGTGGCACAATCAGATACTGCAACGGTAACAGACAACTATAAAGCATGAGTCAAATAATGTCGTTGTGACCAACAAACTAGTCCACTCTGATTCAAATACTAACGTAAGGCCGCGTTCATACATGATGCAGAAATGCCGAACCACGGAATGTGCAGAACTGCGGAATTTGCAGACCTGTGGAATTGGGAGAAATGCAGAATCTGCGGGAGAAAGAAAGTATATCTATCAATCTAAAAAATCGCGGAATCTGCAAAAATGCCGAGCTTTCAGTATTTCTCCTCGCTGTTGGGGCTAAGCGATCAATCCCTATCGAGTCATTGTCCGTAGTTGCGGCATTTCTGCAAAGTACGCATTACTGCATTTCTCCCAATTCTGCGGAATTTTCTCCCATTTCCGCACGGCGGCAGAAACCAAGTGATCGATTTCTATCACATCATTATCTGCAATTTCGGCATTTCTGCACTTCTCCATTCTCTACCAATTCTGGCTTTTCGATTCGATACCTATTATTTTCTCTATCTGCATTTTCGTCATTTCTGCAATGTCGTCGTGTATGAACGCGGCCTAACTGCGAGAAAGGATCTGCCAGTAATAGGCGATAGCAAGCAGTACAAGCCATTAGGATGAGCAAGCACGATCAGAACACGTCCTGTCCCTTGGGAAAAATTCTGCACAATACGCCCCCTCCCCTCCCGCCTGCTCCTCCCCTATGTTCCTCCTTTGGTACGACCCCTTCCTCTATCCACCTGCCGCTACTAAAAATTATGCCCCTTTCCCACAAGGTTATTTCCCAGTTACCTCCCAGACTGCTTTCCGAGCGGGGTAGAGGGGGTATATATGAAGTGGGGAATGGCGAAAGGCCACAGCCGGCAAAACATTCTCCAGGCCAGATACGCTCTCAAAGCGACGTGCAAATACGACCTCTCCCCCTTCATAGGACTCTACCAAGGATGTAGATAGTGCGCGTTAAAGAGGAAAAACCAACTACTTTGAAACTTTTTTGTGCCAACCACGACCCTCTCCCTTCAGCGTTCAAATACATCAATACACATGACCCCCGTTAGGGATTCCCTAGCATACGAAATGCACTCTGAGCATGACAGGAGTTCGGATCATGCAGCATTATTGCTGGGCACTGCCTAAGCTTTATTATACAGAAGCAATAAAGGGATTGGAGCGCGTCATTAGTTTGAAGAGAAATCAGACACCAGTTCAAACGAGAGCATAAACTGCTTATAAATATCGATACTATCACAACCTTGCGATTTAGGTGGAATTCCATTGAGAAATCTCCGATCCAAATAAGCTATTTCACGAGAACAAATACTGACTCCGCAATTTGTTTTATAGTGGTAGGTTATCGAAGTTAGGAAGACGACAAAGCGCTGTGCTAAGGGCTTGGCGAAAATTATACAGATCAAAATACAGATTCAATTGGCGAAGGGGATAGGGAGGGGCATTCAGTAGTTTCGCCACTTCCCATCGAGTGTCGACACATCCAGGAAACCTGATAAATTCTTGTGAAACCATGAAGACAGCAGCCACAGTTTACAGAGACCACCTGTCAGCTCTCATAAGGTGATAAAATACCACACAAATACTATTTATGTCTCGACGAGCTTGTTCCAGCGTCACAAGAGGTCACAGGTTTCACCGGAGTAAGATTTACGAACCGGAAATAATGAAAGTAAAATTCCTCCTTCTCTCCCCCCCCCCCCCCCCCCGTCGCAAAAGAGCCTATTTCAATTACATAAACGCGATCTTCAGTATCGCCGCAAAAGCAGACTTTTCGACGCTCAGTGAAATCGCGTCTGGATTATTTTGGGCGCAAGATTTGTCAACATGTCGCGCCGTTTCGCGAACTTTCGTGAAAGGCGAAACTGCCAAGCGATCGCATATACTTCGTGTGCCGAAGTTTCAGGCACGGTTTGGCACCGTTGCGACATTTAGTTACCAGCTTGATCTCTGCCTTCCGTCGAAATTTTTGTATGTTGGACAGCATTGAGCTTTGGATGACCCTAATAAACGACTGTTAGGCAAGAGGATTTTATGCGTCCTCGAACGAAAGAGTTCCACGGCGAACAAACCTAATTCTTCGTGAAAACATTCAAAGAAAGCTCATCGCAAGAAAAAACTTTGAATATACCAGAAAAGCAGATTTTTTCTTTGCAAAATTTGGTGCTATTCGACTTGGAGCGGAGGGGCTTTTGAACTTCCGCGTTTTGTTAGTTCACGTTAATTAAAAGGCCTCGATTTGGCGACCTGAAAGCTTCTGTGAAGCTTCGAAAAGGTGTGGGAGCCGCTTCGGTAAACTCGATCTTCACAACGTAGTCAGCACAAGGTTCGCTAAAACCCACCTGATGCCTCAACCGAGCCGAATCATGCCCAAAAAATCTCTAGCGCCTTGAGTCTTCACAAGAGGAAAAATTGTAGAAAAACTTTTTGCAAAAAAAAAAACGGAATCTTTTGCAAAAAAACTCTCTTGGAGTTTTCATTTCATAAAAAATAACATTCTGGAGCAGCACGACCCTCTGTAAAAAAGCTTCTACACTAGGGAGAAGTGGTTCACCCAACTCGTGACCCATTCTCGTTGTTTCTCCACCTTTCCTGGATTATACTGATTGTTCTCGGTTCTAAAATCTGATTAGTAAACTGGATTCGTTCCTAGCTGATCGGGGCTACCCTGACGCAACAGAAATTGTTCCAGTTGCAAAAAAGCGTGCAGTGTAGCTTCTGTACACAGGATGTATAAGATTACACAACATTACAAAAATGTCCCGCCTCCTATTCTAAAGTAAACTCGCACCTTGTTTTTTTACCCTGTTTAGTCCCCGCGTCAATCGATTCGTAAGCGTGCTTTCTTAAACTGTCCCTTTTCGCGGATTCATAGTTAGTAATGAAGTCGCAGCGGCCCTCATAAGTGGTAGATCTGACACCTACCCTGGTTGTCCCGCCCACCGAATCTCACAGGAAATTTTCTCTCGCGAGTTCAGTTTTTACACATCGTCTTTCGTTTTTTTTTTCGTTGTCTGGTAGTATCAGCATTGGATGACACTATGAAACGACTGGTGTTCCAGAACGGCAGGGTATCGGTTTGCTGGCATACGAGCACTTCTCGAAAACTCGTCCAAAAAAGGCTGCCAGGTTCTTACTCAGGTCTCATTGTTCTCTGTCATTTTTTTTTGCTTTTTCTTCCCTGAGAGTCACTTAGCGCAAAGGATTGTAGCTTATCGTCGCTATTAAAGACAAACTCCACACTACCGCGGAGTTGGTCTATTATGCACAAGTGAGGTACACGCTTTTCAGCCATTTTTGGGGCGTTCTACTTAAGACGAAAAACGTTACCATAAATCTATACCCTGAAACGTCCACGTCCAATGCAGACCCAAAGCAAAGAGAGGTTGGCGCTGTGCGCAACACATATGCGGTCGTTATTCGAAGAGAAATAAAAACAAGAAGTGTGAATCTAAGTAGCCATGAAATCGATAAATAAAATCTGATAGTTAAAGATCTATATGGTAGTTTATCAATGTAATGTTTTTGATGGAATGTTCTATACTTTCAAACAATTCAAAACAAATATTTGACTGATACAGGACGATCCTCAAAAGCGAGGAGCTCGAACTGTGACGAACAAAAACTTACTATTTTGCACAGTCGATAAGCTGGTATTCACTGCTTCGCTCGTAGCATGCCTGCACGCCCTTGTCTGCCCAACATTTAGCGACGTGGTCATAAAACTCCTGCAAGCAAAGTTTAGACCATAGCACACATCATTCATAAGTTTTTCGGTAAAAGGGAAGAATGAAAACAATAGAAACCTTGCTATATTATGGGATATGCATGAATTATTCTTTAAAGGAGAAGAAACCATGTAAAAAAAAACTCTGCAAAACAGTTACAAAATGCAAATGTAATATAGTGGAGAAAAAATACAAACAGGGAAAGAAAATCACTAATATCAATAAGTGAATACGAACATGATGCCGGTAAACAGGTCAAAACCTTACACACCCTTAAAAAAACTCATAACTTACAAAAAATGGTTGGTGTCAAATGTATCATGGAAAAAAACCCAGTACATTCGGAATAAGGAAGATAGATTTATACAGCAGATACACTGAAAGGAGCGGTCATACCTGTGAAAATTCTCCGTCCACTTCATTGACACAGTTCAAAACATAGTCCATGCTCGCCTGAGTGCTTGGATCGTCCAGGAACACTCGCGGATCGATCGTGCCCATCGCGCGCAGAATTACCTTCAATCAAACAACGTGTCGCGCTCGAATCTTACAGTCTCAACAACACTTATCGACTATCGTCTTCTTAAGCGTCCCTGAGAATAAAACCAGTTGTCAGGATTTTCGAAGAAGATGTTTTTAATACATAAACGTTCCCATGGAACAACAATTATGCTGAGTCATGGTAGAAACACGTCTTTGCCGTGTCTAAATATAGAACAGGACGCCAATAGTCAGCAAAATCGTTGATTGAAAGTGCATAGCATTTCGTTTCTCAATAAAAAGTGTGTTGCTAAAAATAGCACACTGGAGTGTGCCGACTACAATGATAAGGATTAGCGTCATTTACAACGTGCTCTTTGAGCCTACACGAATGAATGATACGAGCTGAATGAATTCGTTCCTGTCATGATGAGCAATATACAAACCTGCATTGAATCGCGGATGTTCCTTCGGATATCCTTGATTTTCTCCATTTTTTCAGCCTCACTGAAGCCGTTGATGTGCAATATTCGCATCTGTTTCACTATTGTACTTTTACCACTCTCACCAGCACCAAGTAAGAGAAGTCGATGCGTGGCTCGCATGACCTGTAATACACAACACCCCAAAATACACTTCACATCTATTTTTAGCACACACCAGATCAATAACTAATAAACAACCACTGGACGGAATTTCACCGGGAATTTTCGTGATCTGAGCTCACCTGCTTGTCCTTGGCGAGCTGCTCCTCGATCTGCTTGTTGACTTTCCGCGCCTCGCGGCCTTCCGCGTCCGCGCCAGCGCCAGAAACGCAGCCCATCAGCCGCATCCTACCAGGCCAGAGAGACTGCGCGCACGCCGGCGCGGCCGCTATGACCGCACGCAACGCAGCCGCAGCGCCGCTACTAGTTTCTCTTCGAGACCGCCCTCGTTCAAATGAACCTACGCCCTTTGATAAGCAAAAATCTGTGATCAACAAGCTATAGACTGATTTTAGAAGTGACAGAGCTCATAACAGCTGCTAAGTAACTTCTAGAATAGTTCCGGTTAGTTCGGTCTATTGCAGAGACTTTATGCGAACGTTTATCTTCTGCTGAAACCTATTTCTTGTGAGTCACGTCCTGTGTGACTCACCCTAGCGTCTGCGTTGTATCTTCTTTATTACTCAAGTTTCTTAATCGTTGCGCGTTCGCCTATTTCTAATAATCCTTTTAAGACGAATTTCGCTTTGGTTTCAGGTAACACCCTCATCACAGCCGCGGAAACGCTTGGCGTCGTGCGGTCGTTTCGTGTTTCAAGCTATGGCGACAACCTCTTTACAGGTACATTACCATTCATATTGTTACTTGCTTGGAGTCTGCTCGCTTCTTGGAGGGCAACAATCTTGTTGGAGGTGTCCGGTATAACACTGATGCGTCGCGCAACATTTCGAAACAATGTCATTCAAAATTCAGGTGTCCGGTATAACACTGATGCGTGGCGCAACATTCGAATAACTTGTATTCAAATTCAAATAATTGGCGAATTGATTACTTATGTTAAACGACTAATTCACGTTTGCTGTCTACAAAACACTTAGTGAACTTAATTCCTCAGAAAACACTGTATAGCAAAAAAGTTATTGATACAAATCATATTTTGTGGTAACAAATCATATTTTGTGGTACCTACACTGAGTGGAATCTGAGCCATGAGTTCGATCCCGCCGAGGCACAAGGCATGCTTACTGGAAATTGCAAAAATGGTGACATATCAGCCTGAGGGTCAGCTTGATAGTCCGGCTGATGGAGAACCCCTTAAAACATTGTCTAAAAGTTGCAACGGAGCCTCTAGTTACTATGCCACCCCTATGATTTTCACCAATGCTATCTACTTTGTCCTTTTTTTTCTTCTCATTTTCAAAATTCCTCTGAAGGTTGATTTAGCGGAGATTATTTAATAAATTGCTGACCGCCGTACTGCGCGCATCTTCGGAACATGTCATAATTTTTCAAGTAACTCCCTCCTTATATCTTTTCGATCGCTTATGATAACCATGTGCGTCACGCGGTCCAGAACGTAAAAAAAATATGCGAATGTTTACTCGCCAATTTCTAAGGCAGACATATGACCCATCTTCAGAGCAGTGAAGCTCGAAAACCCTATAAATATTTTTTTTTTGTTATCAGTTCATTTATTCCCTGTTCCTTACTTGCTCGAATGTTCAGAAAGCGATTGAATTGGTTACAACGGCTACCGAAGAGGATAAGGCTGGCAAATATGAAACAGCGATGACATATTACGATCAAGCGATATCGTACTTCATTCATGCTATTAAATGTACGTTTCTTTTTAATGTTCAGCATCCGTTATTCACAAAGCAGGCTGAAGTGGTGTAGTGGTAGGTGGCACGCTCACCACACGCGCGCTCCGGGGGTCAACTCCAGGATCGGCTCTCGCCCAGGCCAAGGAGGCATTCTGTTCCCCGTAGCAGTAAGTTGGCACCAGATTCGCCTAGGAGGATAAGAAACATTGATTGTTCATCGGCTGCCCCCGCAAGTCATGTATAACCACGTCCACGTCGCATTCAGTCAGCCACTGCGATTTTAAGTGAAAAGCAGAATATGTGCAGTATCCCAAAAAGGGATGGATCAGCGGCACAGGTTATCCTTTTTACTTACAAAGTATCTGCTTGGCTTGCCGACATGGTTTGGTTTTGTCCACCTCCCGGAGAAATTTCATGGTTGTTAGCAGAAGTGGCATTCTTTGTTTCTTCTAGTGGAAAACAAAAGCTTTTGACCATGGTGTGAATATCTGACTGTCACATGTGTCGCCTGTTTTCCCGTTAATCATTAAAGTTCTTAGCGGGCTTCTGTCCAAATTATTCTCCGCGCTTGAAGGAATACGATATTATTCATTATTTTCGCGCAAAACCTTCATAAGGAAGTCTGACCATTCGTTTCGTTGGTCCTGGTAGTCGTGCTTGGGTTCGTTTGACGCCTTAGGATCCTTTTCGGCGACCGTTCGCAAAAGTACGACCCCCTCCCCAGAGCAAAAGTACGACCCCCCCCCATGTGTTTCACACAAGGATGCTGTACCCTGTACCCGAGTGCCGTCTCCATACTTCACCGTCGGTTTGGCAGCAGTCTTGCGCTCAAACATGGCCAGACGCGCTGTTTGCCTGCTCTGCCTCACTCCTGATGTGCTCCGTCGCTGAGGGTGTCCGCTGCGGGATCTTCATATCGACGCAAGTTCTGTTGGTAAAGGTAGCGTGGGCGGAGTATGGAGGCGGGTATCACTACCATTCAGCCGCCTTCCCGTGCAGGAAAAAGTGGCACACCACTGCAGCTGCGGACTCATCCACTTTGCACAAGGAAAGCAGCGTCCTCGGTGGTGAGGGTACAGTTTCTTTTCAAACTAAACAGTGCGCCAAACGGTGCGCATATCCAACACCGAGCAATAGATTTGGGTCCTGATATTCGTGTAAGTTTACTGCCAACCGCTGACGTCATCGGCATTCGGCTGCATTGTTTTGAAGTTACTCTCTGCTCTTGTGCAGTATAGTCATGATTTCCGGTCAGACCTATTAAGCGCTTGACATAGTTATGCATAGCTTACTGTGCGCATGAGTAGCAAAAAACGATTTTAGAAAAGTCCTATTCTCCGTCCCTTCTAATTAGGTCGGCCCATCTCTGTTGGAGCCTTAAGTAAGAAATTCGATGACGATGGCTAAAGCTTCACAGTTTCTGAATTTGGTTGGGAAGGTGACATCTGGCTTGCGTTTCCACGTTGTGAAACCGTGAACATCTGAAAGGCAGTCTGGAAGCATCAGGACTCATTAAATAGCTTCCTAGGAAATCCGTGAAATCATTAAACAGCCGCGCTTACAGTAACCAGTTTTGAGGGCTTCTCTTCGTTGTTTCTGCTCAAGGTACATGATATGAGAACTTTATACGTAGTGCTAGTATCTATTTGTGTAGCAAGGTACATCACCGTTGCGTCATCCCTTCCCGGTTCCCTTCAGGTCACGTTTGGCGTGGAGGGAAATTTGTCCGGTTCTTGGTTTTCCTCGGATTTCATGCGCGTTATATATTCCCTCTCCCCAATTATCGGCGTGGCTAAACTACAATACTATCTTTGATAGTTGATCGCTAACTTACAATATCTTCTTTGATAGTTGATCGGAGGTGTGCTCCCCCTCTCCCGTCGCGGATCTTCGACGAAATTTCCTGAATAAGAGGGCGTATGTAGTTTGTGTGAGGCGGAGGTGGTGTAGTGACAGGTGGCGCACTTACCACTCGCGCGGCGCCGGGTTCGAATCCCGGGTCGACTCCCGCCCAGGCCAACCAAGCCTTCTACCCTCCGGGGACGGTGAATTGGTACCAGATTCGTCTGGGAGGATAAAACACTGACTTGTACATCGGCTGGCCACCGCAAGTCATTGTATAGGCCACATCGCATTCAGTAAGCCACTACGATTCTGAATGGAAGTAGAATGCGTGCCGCATTCCACAAAGGGATTCGATCAACGGCGAAGACTTTATCCACTTATCCTTTATGTAGTTTTTGTGAGGTCATCCGTTCAAAAGTGCCAGAGGACAGCCATGAGAGGAATATTGGAGAAAAACAAACACAGCGGGATAAGGAAGCGGCTACTATAAGGCTTAGTATTTCAGTGTGTATCGTAAAGCGCGAGTTATGACTGAGTAACTGAGGGATGGTCAAGAGGGTGTGAGCCATGGAGTTCCTAATTTTCTATAGAAGCACGAAGCAAGTACGATTCTATGCAATAGCTAATGTTCTCAGCATAAAAATTAACCTTTCCCCAGCACCGGTGAATGAAATATGGGTGGTCGTGGACCTGGAGCCAAAACTCACAATCGTCAGTTTTGTATGAGTGCAGAAGAGAAGCCGCTCGAGTTTTGCCATGAGGAGTTACGTGAGCGCAAGTGGATGATAATCAAAGCGAAGGATTACTACACTGTGGCTTTTAGGCAGCCCTGATTACAAGAAACAACCGTTGCTTGTCATGGTGTCAGGCCCCAAGTAACTGTATTGTAGGGCAGTGCTGGGACACAAACAATACTGAAACCTGAGGTCAATCGCCCCATTCGCCCGATATAAAGCCGAGCGATTCCAATTGTTCTCGTCAGTCGAGAGTACCCTCCGACGTCAAACGCTTCAATGTTTTGTTATTCGCCGAAATTGGCATCAACAGCAAATTACTGGCACTTGTTGAAAAATCGCAGCGGTACCAACAAAAGGCTTTCGGGGCACTGACGGCAGCGATGTCATTGATGAGGAAGCGGACCTATTAACTTAAATGTCCAATATTAACTTTATATCTGTTTCCTCTTTGCTTATTCGAATAAAAACGGACGGCGCTCTTGAATGGGGGTGACTGATAGAAGAGCGGATTCGGAGAAGGAGGGGTAAAAAGCCGCTACTGTACCGTCACTCACCCATTCTCGATGTGTACATTGGGCTTACAACCGCGTTCTATTCAGCGTGGATATGTTCTGCATTCAGTCGTGGTGGTGTCAAGAGGCAGAGCCCAGCCGTAGCGTCACTCTGCCTCCGGTTGTTTTGTTTGCATGAATCGCTAACCGACCATTACTCATAGTAAGCGCGAAAGCTGGCCCTTCCGGCTGGACGCTGCCCCGACCGATTCAAGTATACTGTTGTAAGTTGTCCTTTCTTGCTGTGTTCCGAAATAATCCCTCTAGGGCGACTAGAATGCTGAGTTATGAGCAAAAGTATGGACCCCAGGCAGGACTCGAACCCGCACTTCATGCTTATCAGGCAAGTACGGCATCCACTACGCCATCGGGGGCGCTACACTGCACATCACACTGGATACTCAAACAATCCATTCATATATAGATGAAGGTGCTATTCATTCTGAGAAAAGTTGCATAAAAAGTGCAAGAATCTCGCAAGAGTTCCTACAGTTTGTGTGGCAGGAGAAGCGACGGTAATGGTAGTCGCTGAGTTTTTCGCATTCAAAATGCACGGCGCGCGATATACTATTCACCTAACTGTCGACATAGCCAACTCTAACCTGTACATACCAAATGTAATGGCCTTTCCATGGGTTGCCTGCTAAATTTTCCTATTTAGTATTTGTGGCAGGTCGATCATCTCTCTAATTGTAAGGCGACAAGATCCAGTGGAGCTGCCGAGGTGTATCATGAGTCAGCGGCGGAGGTGGTGCAGCTGCAGGTGGCACCACTGATCACGTGTTAAGTCCCGGGTCGTCGTCTGCCCGGACCAACCATGCTTTTATTCCCTCAGGACAGCAAATAGATACAAACCGTCAGGGAGATGAAAAATAATTTTCGAGCGTCGGTTTGTCCAGGGAAGACATTTGTAGGGGCTGTTATCGCCATCAAGTGCCACCATTCGCCATGAAAGTAGAATGCGTGGCGCAATCCAAAAAGGGTTGAACAGCAGCGAGAGCTCCGAATTTTCTCATGAATCACTTGAGCGGCTTTTCAGTCTACTGCACTCAAAATAGGCCATCTAAACTTACGTACTAATGTTTCGACTGCATGAACGATTGTCTGCTCTTTTACACTTCCAGACTTTTAGGAGTTTCTCTTTTGAGGTGTGATCAACTTGTATATGTTATAGATGAAGCTCAAGGCGATAAGCAGAAGGAGACGATTAGGTCAAAATGCACAACATACTTGAACCGATACGAGCAAATCAAGAAGTTCCTCAAGGAAGGGAAGGACAAAAAACCCGTGAAGGTAAGCTTACTTGATTGTTGGACATCTATTCCTACCAGTTTAGCTGGCGCTCCGTGCCTGACGCGATAAAGCAGACGCTGATTTGGTTCACTACAGTAAATCACGATCAATTCCAAATTCTTTTCCTTCCACCGATAATTTTCGTTGACTCTTTTCATCATTGTGCTGCATACTTCAAGTGTGATCAACCTATTCACCCACTCCCTCCTCCCCTCCCCTCCCCCCTTCACTTACGAATAAACCTTCATACTTGAACTAGAGGATGTGGAAAATGTCAGTTGATGATATACTCTTAAAGACAGCGCCCGCGATGGACTTTGGCAGGTTTCAGGGGTCACATTTGCTAGAACAAGGTGGCCAATGAAGCACTAAATCAAAAAAGCAGGAAAAAGATGTGAAGAGCGTGAATCTAAGCGCGTGTGTGGACGAGTTTCGCAAACTTCTGGTGAGTTCTCCAATACACGTCGCCGCCTCGGAACTCTAGAAATTCAGCGTATATCAATGCCAGCAAGCATTGATAACTGTCAACCAGTCGGGGCGGGATTAACAGGACAGGAGGCGTCAGCCCGGCTCTGTTGACTCCGCCCTCGTCAACCAATCGATTTCGAGCCGCAAGAGTGGGATTTCTGCTGTGATTGCGAACTCCGCGTTCGTTTTCAATGGAGGGTTTTTCACTTTGGTTGATCGCGGACGCTGCCTTACTTTATCTATTCTTTTCATTGCATAATCCCTTGTCACATGTCACCATTGCCATGTCACATACTTTATGATTGGGTGGAAAGGATACGTTCTGAAGAGATTTACTGCGTGGCCAACGCCTTTATCAAGCTCTACAGCTGTTATCCCTCTCAGTCACACAGTCACATCCCATATTATGAACTTGTATGGAACCAACATAAGGAAACCACGAATGGTGATACAGTAACGGGCGCTATAAATTAGGCGTCGCTTGAGTTTCAAATCTCCTTTTCATATGTTACCAATTCTTAAGGCGTCCTGCCATCCATAAATGATGTCCATGTCCACCCCGTACATCAATTCTTGGAATCAACTTTCCATCGATGCTGTGACGCGAGTTATAAATTTAGTGAGCCCCCTTTTAGGCCCCTTGTGAGTCCTTGTCAGCCGTTATCCTTTCTTGCCATCTAACTAATTTTCACGTCACCCGCTATTCCTTTTGGAACCAACGTTCCCATTGCTGTGAACGCGGTTATAATTGTTTGCCCTCTACGGGACCCTTCAGACTTGTCAGCTGTCTATCGTTTTCTGTCCAATATTTGTCTGGCTTGACCTCACGTACCAATTTTTGAGCTATTGAACTTCTTACGATGAAGGAAGTTACTATTTTCGAGTCATTCAGTCTCAAACATTACACACACAACACAACACACAACACCGCATACACACACACGCAGACGACAGACAGGGACAGAAGACAGACAAACTTGGCGAATTATATTTAGTAGGGATCCTAATTCTATAATAATCCATTTACCTTTCAATCCTTTCAACCTCCTGTTCCACTTCCAGTATGATATTCAAAGTCTGGGACCAACCCTTTCGAGAGATCCCTTTTCGAGTTTGAAAAGCGATGTAGTTTTCCTCTTGGTTTTACCTTAGAGCAAAGAAAAGATGTTTTTTTATCTCTCTTAATTACCACCTGTGTGCGCTTTGTCGATAGAGAGCGAACTTCTGCGCCGATGGTTTTGCGTTGGTTGAGCGCTTATCGGTAGCAGATATTTGTTCAGCCGTATATCAACCTGTCTAATTTTTTTTGTAATTTGCAGAGATCGATTACTATTATACGTTGTCCGACTTGTCATAAAGTCTTACGCGCCTATCGACTACGAATTAAGACATTCTGAATAACAGTGATTGTATTCTACATGCACACAATGAGGTTGAGCTTTAAATGGCTACATGATCTCTTCATACATGAAGCCAACACCTGCTTCTGTTTAGAAATGGATAGACGAGAAGAGAAAAAATTCCTTTGATCAGTGACGGTATGTGTTTGAGCTATCTCAAGTGAGTACTTCCCAGCGTGTTTCTTAACGACATCTCAGGAATTACACTGGACGGCTATGATCGTGTTTGAGAAGTGCAACTGAGAACATGTTCAAGCGCAATTTTTTATTAGGGCCTTTTCTTGTCGGCTATTTACTTTCTTTGATGGATATTTTTCAGGAAGGCAAAGACAGTGACTCCGACGAGGATGCTGATAAGAAAAAGCTGCAGGTAATATTTTGAGCCCAATTTACCAAATCTTAAGCCAATGTTAATAACTTAGATGGCTGCCAAATGTTACCTGTTCTCGGAGGGAAAGGGGCTTTAGGATTGGGTCGGCCGGGACGAAACGGGTGTTTTGTCTCTCTCTCCCCCCCCCCACGATCCACACGCTGGTTTAAGCGTGCCGCTTGAAACATAATCATCACGTACGTCCCACTATCTATAAGAACAATAAAAAAGCCTGATAGTCAGGCTTACGGCGTTATTCTTAATTGAATGGATACCGTTGAGCTCCTTTGCATTTAGGATAAGTTAACGGGTGCGATCGTAATGGAAAAACCGAACGTGAAATGGAGCGACATCGCTGGTCTGGAAACACACGCAAAAGTAAGCGCTCAAGAGGCGGTGATACGCTACCATCAAATTCCGCTCCTTTTACTGGTAGCGTCTTGATGGCCATCACTTTGTGTTATTACTACTTTGCTGTATATCTACAGATCGTTGCATTTCTACTAAACGTGCTAAAAATTCATTCGGTGAATTAATATAGGGTTTCCTCTACTTAAAGCATTCTCACTCCACGACATTGTAGTTATTGAGTATAGTATTGTTAGTAGCATGCAGGGAGGCAGCTGATTTTGAAGTAGCTGACGTGTGTGCTATCATGCCTTTATTGGCTGACATTTTATATTGTACAGGAGGATTATATAAATTTATTTTTTATTCTTTTTCCTGCGACTCAAAGCGCATCATCGACAGTGAAACGAGAATGTTAGCAGTAGCCATAAATAACCAAAACGATTCATTGTATCAGGCGTAATAGTGAGACATAGAATATGTGATGAATGATTAACTCAATGTAGGCAATTTTCTGCCTGGATCTAATGATGGGAGGTGTTTTCTCAGTTTCCAGAATGTTATTGCAATTACGCTACCGTGTGACTTCACGTTTTCGACGCTGATAGCCTTTTGAGTACAAGAGGGCCATCTTGATGGTTCACTAGTGAGTCAGGAGTACGTTCTGTGCTGCTGCTGGGGAATACTTTGGGAAAGGTATGACGACCGCCTATTTCCTATTTTGTCCGGCACCCTTCATCCATCCGTACCGTATCACTTTTTTTTAGTCTTTTGATGGCACATTATGAAATGGCGAAAAACGCGAAAAGTCAACAATCGGGAAACAAATTTTTTTTGTTTCAAACGTCGTACGAGCTTTTCCAATAAGATTATTTTCCCCTTCAGCGTCCGTGAAACAATCAGAATCAACTAATAAATTATTCCCATACCAGATACGATTCCTCCCTTCCCTAGCGACCAAATACAACTCCTGCGCTGGATGGCTATTCCAGCTGTAACGTGGCTGGTGCCTTAGTACTGCGACAAATGAGAGAAGTGGGAGCCTTGAGAACTTTCATCCTAATGACCTGAAGGGGGCAGGATGCTGTGGGTTGATCCGTTTCTATGTGCGAAAAACTCAAAATTTCGGCCTTGACGTTCATTTGCACCGTTGGAAAATGCTTATTGTTACTTTACGAACTTATACATGTCTTTCTTTGGAAAAAAAACTTTTAAACCTTTTGCTTTGAAGGTTCATCGAGTGCAGGTCGCACTCCTTCGCGTCCATCGCGCTCTCATGCGCGGAGCCGGACGAATTGCATTTTAGACTCGGTGGTACCCTTTCTTGGCCAATTTTGTTGTTTGTGTGCTCTAATCCGCTGAGCAATTATTCCCTCATAAGATTACAGAGTAGCAGTATGTTGTCATGTATATTGCTAAGCATTATCGTTCTTCCAGTTCTTTGGTATAATTAAGTTTTGAGTTGTTCGAAGCTAGTAGTAAGCCTGTAGCGTCGACCTCTTTTCGGTGAAAGGATATCCTTCTAGGCAGAAATCCTCCGCGCTTTCAGATTGCCTAGTTTTTCACAACACTTTTCGCTGCCGCCTTTTTTATCTATGGAGCGTTGGTTTATTGTATCCTAGCGACGATTATTTAGTTAGGATTCCACCCACGCTCTAGAACTAACACTGTGATGTCCAAAAATGTCTGTAGCCAATTGAACTTTTCGGCAAAATTATCCAAAAGTAAACAGATATTTATTAGGTGTGAGTGAATTCATGACATTCCTGAAATTTTATTTAAGCTGAGAGAAGGTTTTTGTTGGTCAGGGCTGTAGACATTACCTATCAAAGAACTGTAGAGACTGATCAAATGATTCTAGTGGCGCTAACTCTGTACACGAGCTAGAGGAAACTCCTTCGTTAATATCATCCAGTTCTCATTCCCGAGTTCTTTGAAATTTATGGTCTTGCCTCCTGAAGTGCTGCTAAACCAGAAGGCAAGTCCGCCGGTACAGCATCGTTTGTGTAGGAACATGAGGGGAGGGGGCGTTAGCTTGAGCCGGCTCCGTGCGGGAGAGGTTCGTATATTCGCGCCGTTGTTTTGGGAAGGAGATTCGTATGCTCGCTTTGAGAGGAATTTGCCTCTTTGGGAAAAATTTTTTCCCCAGTTGCCCGGTTGTTGGCTTTTCTCGTTTTTCCCGTTTCACATGTGTTACAAACCCCTCCCTTCCCTCACGCTTCGACGCGGGACGTTTTCGGGTGGAAAAACTGCGTAGGAAGCTGGGAACTTGTGCGGAAAAGTGGTTATGTAGGTACCGGAGGAAGCGGGGAGGGAGTTGCGTATTGTATACACCATTTCAACATCACGATGCTCCACGGTTTCTACCGAACGTACAAAAGCAGCTCGTTACTCGTAGTAGACTTGATAAAAGCTGCCAGGGCACTTAGAGAGTAAGTTCGATGCTTTTTGAGCTAATAACATCTTTCATCATTCTGTTTTAAAGGCAGAGCGCGCGTTCAAATGAGCTATGCGGCTTAAGGTAGTAACAGCGAGCCGTTAGACAAGAAGATATTAGTGAAGAAAAATCAGAACAGAGAAACACGCAAATGCCCTAGAAGGAGTTTCATACCGAACAACGGTTGTACGTGCAGGCGAAGAGAAGGAGTGATTGCACGAGTTTCCACTTGTTCATATCAGCTGTTTTCCCTTATCACCTCACTCTCACCACTCCACGTGGAGAGAAGCAGCAATGGAACAGATCCGCCGCACATCAGGCAACCTTAGACATGAATGTTGCGGTGGCGTGGTCGGCTAGAGTTGGGTTTGCGAGCCGTAGGCTATATTGCAGGTGCGGGCGTGCTGTTCCGTCGCATTTTTGGGTTGCGAAACATGCACGTCCACCATCTCATAGGGGGAGCTACTAGATCCAGAGAGGGCGTGAGAACAACAAATGAACGCGGGCGCCGCTGTCTTTAATCTTCGCTATGTGAAGCGGGGTCTTGGTCATTTGTATGTTCTTTAGCCTTACCATTGCCTTGCTCTCCTTTCTACTCTAATTTTTTGGCTGGTATGTCTCTCATGCTCAAACGGAGCGAGGTTTTCTCATTCAAGTGTCTTCGACAGTCGATTCTTTCTCTTTCTTGCGCCTATCATACCACTACGCGATGATCTAATGAATCAACCTTCAACTCGAATAGGGCGCGATCGGTGACGCTTCTTCGAAGACGAGCATCCTTTACACAGTCTTAAAGGCCGCTCACAAACGATGTGAAGGTATTTACCGGTAAGTTAACTGCAGTATGTGAAAAGAGCCAGCCAAAAGCAGCACCTACGAAAATGCCCTAGATGGAACGCCGGTCCAAATCTGTAACGATGGCCTAAAGTGCAGCGACGTTGTTCAAGCAGTGACACGATGAATCCCAAGTTCGTATAGGTTAATACCCTTAAGACGATAGACATTCGTGCTTGCCCTGAAACTAGGCGATACGCGTGGCGCCTTTCAAGCAGGTACCTTATAGGCGCTCTCTATTATAGCTGCAACGCAGTGTCGATTTCGGGCCCAAGTTACCGATGCTGATGCTCTCGCTCTCGCTTCTTATTTAGTGGGTAACTGTTTGCAAGTGAGCGGAACTGCCACGTCTAACATGGCCTATGCTTACTGGTCCTGCAATCGTGGCATCTCCTCCTTCACATTGTACCATGGTTTATTTTCATGTTACGCGATAAATGACCACAATGCCAAAAGGGGAACTCGCTCCAACAAAATAGCGTCGTTCGATGCCGTATAGAACAAGCGGCTTTTTTGCAGGTTTTCGTCGTCCCATATCTGCGATATTACCACGATATAGCACCTCTTTCCATTCTGGACAGAGTACCAGATTATCGTACCTTATGCCTTCGAATGAACTCTCTTGTCTCTCCGTTCTACTTTACTATGATTCCCTTTACCGATAGTTACGGTTGTAATCTGAGCAACAGCCAGCATCAGTTTACTACGAAGATCATTGATTGGCCTGGCAAAAAGCTTTTTCTTGTAACGATGGTTTCAGTAATTTGTCATGCGGAGAACTTGAAGTTTGTTTTCCATCATTTTGTTCGTTGAGTCAGTTTCAACTGAGAAAGTTTTTCATTCTTCCCATTCCTTTCACCTTTTGATGAATTCTCAGTTTATGTGACCAGAGAAGCGGGACTTTTGCCGTAAGTCGCCCTTATAGGACAGTTTTCACTCAGGGATTTAGCACTGATCTGTCCCTTATCGTTGACTAAGAACAAATTCGATTGAAAAAATTTATTTCTACGAAAATCTACACCGTTCTATGACGAAAACATGAGAATGTGAACATATGGTAGAGTAAAGATAATAGGTAAAGCTTGGAGACAGTGCACCTAAATCAGGACCCCGTAAATACAATGGCTCTAGAGGAAAGAGAGCGATATGACCTAAAGTACAATATGCTTTTTTTTCTAAATGAATTATTTTCTCAGCTGGATCTGAAAGAAAAGCCTAGGTAGGACAAGTAATTACAGTTGCATCGAGCTTAGGTTAGAATTTGTAAAACAATAACCGGATTGGCATAGAATTAGGGAAGTTCGGGGTAAGATGTCCAGCAGCACTTGGTTGTACCAGAATTTTGACCAATTATTCAAAATTCCAATGGGCTGTGTGCGCTTAAAGACTGGCACGAAAGTTTACAGGGCAATTGGTAGTAGTTTTTGGGATCATGGAACGCATAATGTGACGGTTGTCAGTTGCCTGGCATCGCAAATGCGTTTCGCTTTATCTTCAGTTCTCGAGCGGAAGGCAGTTTTCAGAGAGCGAGCGGGGTTTGTGAATGTGTTCCGGTGGGATTTCAAATGAATAAGAAATTCAGTCAAAGTATGCATGAAGATAAGGCGCAGTTCGGTTGGGGGGGGGGAGCATTTTGCACTCACGCTACTTCCCGTTGTATGTCGTATCATCAAGTAGAGATCTGTGAAATCTTATGAAGTCATGAAGTGATACCAGCCAAAGAAACTACTTGTCAACTCCTGTAAAAACCTGTGAGCTCTTGTAAAGCAACCAATATGACAATGGGATGTGGTGAACGCCCCCTCCCCCTCCCTCAAGCCGAACTGCGCCGAAGATGACTTCGCAAATAGTCAAGCTCAGATGAGTTGAGCTTGCATGTTGTGAGATTGCACGTGTTGATATCCGGTAGCACCTTTGTGTGTTCGTGCCGTTAACGCCATATCCTCTTCCTTCATCATGAATAAACTGGCGCCGTAGAGAGCTGGTGAGACGAGACATTGAGTGAAAGCAAGGAACATACAAATAGCTGGCCAAAATGCCTCCGTATGAATACGCCATGTATGTTTGGCGTGCATCATGGTGACTGCATAGAATGGCACTTGATACATTGGGCTGAAATGAGACTTGTTGAAATCCCTCTCAAAACTTATCGAAATTGAAATCCTCATCTCGAAACTTTGGCATACTTGAACGTTGTTTTGTTACTGTGCTCCTGCTACCAGGTTTTTGGGTCGAAATTTTATTTGGCGTGCGTTTCGAGGGTAAAAATTCCATTTGGCGCTCGTTTTGACTTCATTTGTCCCGCGTTTTGACTCGTTTACCGTTTTCAAAGGCCTCAACAGAGCCAGAAGCTCAAGAATTGCACGCCATCCTCACCAAACCCCTCATCCCCTCTTGCATTTCCGACGTCATCTCAGCATTCAGCGAAAATATTCAAAATCAAAAGATGACCTCACCAAGCGCTTCACCTCCAGATCAGAGCGTAGTGCTCCAGGACAACAGAGTAACACTTATCCGTCAGCGGCACAGCGCAACACCGAGTACGTAAGTACTTTAGCACGTAAGTAATCGTATGAGTGTTTTTCTGCTGTCATTTTTCGGCGCGCTCCTCGGAGGCGGGCGGTTACTGCTAACGCCATTGGTGGAAGGGCTGCGAGGCCACATCCCACCCAGCCATCCCCACCAATGACGTTGGCAGTCCGCGCCTGCCTTTAGCCATCGTGTCCACTGCATTTAGCGCTTCAGGTGGAGCCAAAGTGAGCTTATCTTTTGATTTATGGGTATTTTCGCATGTTTCAAAGATGACGACGGAAGTGCTAGAGGGACGAAAACGGGGTGAAACGTAGGCGGACCAAGGTGCTCTTCAGACAACTGTGTTGCAGAAGCGCAGTAACAAACAACATTGGAAGTTATTTAATCATTTCATTAAATTAAACCAATTTATTGTATTTGTTTTATTTGTTTATGCGTCGCAATGACGCGCAAAAAATTGCAAACATTGGTCTTTAGTTAGCAAATTCTGTCCAACAAGTACAAAGGAAAGGGGAGTACTAAAACTGCAGAAGAACGGCAGTATTTTGTAGCCGGATTTTTCAATATTCGCCCAGAAAATGGCTAGTAAGCGCCTGTTGGGGCGAAGAGAGTGGTAAGCGAAATAATGATCATGGGAAGAGTGCGGAAAGGTTCGTGTGCTGCGGGGCGATTTCAGATTAGTTTGCTCCAGAGGGGATGACCTTCCCAACGCCTGAGAGACGCCTTGAGCCCCCGCTAGGGTAGAAAAATTTGCTATTATCTATCACTTTTGGATACTAAGTCACGTCTTCTATGCAATTTTTGTTAGAGTGGGCTGGGTTCAATAGGGATCTAATAAATTACAGCTCAGGCTCTAGTAGTCTAGGTCTTAGCCAAGGCTCAAGTTACATAGAAGGCTCTGATAGCCGTCCTGCTTTCCAAACTCTTCGTGACACTTTTTGTCCACTCCGAACATCTGCTCAAAGAAAAAAAGGGGGAAGGGGGCAGGATAGAAAGCTAGCCAGTTAATCAGTAAGTATAACGCTCTAGTCCTCCTGTCTCTAACTTTTCTTCCAAGCCTAAAATTTCTTCAGCTCAAAAAGTGAAATTTACTACTTTCTTTTAGTCCTTAAGCGTTACTATGGTTGAATTATTGGGACTATTTGTGGCGCCCGTAATGCAATGACTACGGACTACTTTCAAAGGTAATTGCAAGTGACGTGGAGATATGGGCTAAGAGGAAGTAGCTATTTATGACTTTTATGGGTACTAGGTTTTCTTAATGATATTTTGGTACGTGTAATTGTTTTACAAAAGACGTCATAGGGTAATGAATGGTCTGAAGGGTAAGAAAAGGCAAATGACAGGAGTTTAAAGAAATAAGAAAGCGTCTATAAACAGTGCTTCCTTTGTGACCTGATCAAATAATGGCTTTACCGTGCGTGGCGTTTGAAGGGTAACAATCTAAACTGAAAATTGTCCTACTTTGTTTAAGCGCTTTGCCGAAGCATTATTCGTTCCAGTAGGTGCTACTTTCGGGCACATTGTCCAGGTACGGGAGGTTACTGCTTAGCACAACTCCTCCCCTATTCTTTCACCCTTCCGCAGACACCCTAGGGACTGCCGCCGTGCGATGGGTATAGTCGTATTCGCTGCGGACGCTGGGGTGTGTCAAGGGGTTGGGTGTGGCGCGGCGCCAGCTCGTTTTCCAACAATTGTTGTCCCGCTTCAATAATTGGTGGAGAACGGGTTGCTGCCGCGCCAAATACAGCCCGCTGACACGCCGCGGCGTTCGCAGCGGAAACGACTGTATAACGCGCGCCTGAAACGGGCAGGATTAACAATGAGAACAATCTCTCCAAGCTAAACTGACTCCTCTCTCCTTTCCCGGTATCCTAGCGGTCAGACATTCCTAAACCACGATATTTTTTGCTAACACGATGTGCCTGTTTGTATCTCATGTTTTTTTGAGCAAAAAACGCATTCCGCGCAAATGGAGGGGGCAGGTATTTGGAAAAGTGCTCTTGTCGTTCATTGACCCCCCCCCCTTTGAGCCCTTTTTTGTGATGATGAAGAGTAGAGTCGCACCAAGGGGGTTAGGAGGGTCAGAGTGACTCCTGTCGTCGCGAAATGTGCTTCTTTAGCGGGTTTTACAATTGGATAATACGAATAATTTGGATTTCGGTTAAAGTTATTTTCGAAAATATGGATCTGCAGGATACATATTCCATGGTGTTACTGGAGAAGACAGATTTTCCCAGCTCGCTCCTCTGGTGGAATGGGCATTGATTTCGAGCGCAAGCAGTGAATATCTGGTTTTTCGTGCGCGTGCGCTATCAACATTGCCTGTTGGTGAGAAGCATCCTCTAAGGAGCTTTCTGCGCTGGTCCTATGGGCAGGTCATTTGGGCACTTATGGTTTCTCACGAGAGGTGTCCTAACCGTTGCCCGTTGCTCATCAAAGGTGTCCTTTTCTTCACAACTTGGAAGGATGTGACCTCAAAGGGTTGAGAACGTTTGTCTAAGCAACCCCGCCCATTCAATCAATGCGGACTGTGCCTTTAAATGTGAATAGGAATTTATCGCATCTATGGACAGCACTGTTTCAGAAATAACAGGTGTTTTGATGGAACAAGGACAGCAGCCTTCTTTGCTCCGTTCCTGGTAGTAAATGAATTACAAGAACGTATTCTTCCTTGGAACTCAGGCCCCTTAATCCTGAGAAATGGAAATAGAGGGCAACGAGCGTAACAAGCGAATGTCGTCTGGAATTATTTCTTGTTTTTTTTTTCTCATGGTGTGAATGGTCGCGCTTTACTAGCCACTTTCGAGGCGAAAATTGGAGAATTGTAGCGGTAGTGGCAATTGAAAACATGTTTGTGTTGAAGTCGTTATTGTTCCCTTGAGATATCACATCTCCACCTTCATCTCTCTCTCTTCTCCCTCACTCTAATCACCTGAATAGAAATGCGTAGACGAGAAATCGGCTTTTGTAGAGTCCAAGCGATTGAAATACGATAGGACTGTGGTAGAGTATTCCAAGTACACGTATGTAGGCATATGAAGAGAATGCAGCTGGTATCAGAACTCCGAGTATCAGAAGATATGTGAGGAATTTGAGGCCAGAATCAGAATGGCCCCAGACACAGTGTCGTAGTGAGGCGTCATAGATGACGATATGTCCATTGGTGACCGATGGTAGCGCTAGGACCAACGATATCACCCAGGATAGCATACAGAGAATACTGGGCCGTAAGCCGAATAATTGGTCATAGTGAATTCGAGCAAACGTTAGTAGATGTACACCGGCGATACAGAGAGCCATCAGTGCCATGACCGTCCATACTGTGCATGTGAGTAGGGCCTGAAAGTGAATATGGGTTAGATATGGACCTTATAAGCGACACATAGTCGTTTTCGCTCCATACGCTGGATGGTGTCAAGAGGGCTGGGTTTTGGCACGTCGCCAACCCGTTTTCGACCAATTGTTGTCTCTTGCACGTTTCAACAATCGGTCGCGAACGAGCTGGCTCCGCGCCAATCGAGCTCCCTTGACACCCCCAGCGTCTGCAGCGAAAACGACTGTATTTGGGAGCTTAGGAGTTATTTATAGATGTGTTTTGCAAGCATTTTGCGCCCGTTTATTCATGGACCAATGATTTGTAGCTAGGCGAGAGTTCCCTCTTGGTCGGAGTGCTGGTGAAAGATGGTGACCAGGGATATTACTGAAAGGACGCATCATCCCAATGGAGGCGCTTTCGAAAAAAGGACTCCCTCTTCCTACAAAACGGAACTGCGCTCCTTCCCTTTAGGAAACCCCAACGGTGAGGTGTCCGATTACCGAAGACAACGTGCAAGCGAAAAATTCCTTTAAGATCTCCTCAAAACCGACATTTCTAGAATACACAGCGTTGTGTTGCGCATCTCTAATTAAGGCTGGCATAATTCGATTTGCACAACGGAAAATCGATTAAAAAGGGCAGGACGTTTTAGAGGAAAGGTTTCCTTCAACAAAGCGTCTTTATAGGGGTGCAGTAGGAAGGGTTGGCGCTACGGGGGGGGGCTCCATTTGCAGACTGGATGTCAACATATCACGCAAGTTTGTAGTCTTGTAAACTGTAAAGTTGCGGACTGATAAAAGTTCCGTTTGCATGCAGTTTCTCCAATATTCAATATTTTGAACGGCTTTTATGCTGGAAGATCGTGAGAGCCGAGGAGATGGGGACTCCTGCGTAGAACAGTGGAAGGAAGGAGCACCATGCTAGTTGAATCAATTCCCCTGGACAAAAAAATTTCATGTTTGGGAGGGACTTTTGGCCTTTTCGCTGCTTCCATTGTTTTATCGAGCCAAAAAGGGGATCTGCAAAAGCTTGTGAGGCTATGAAGTATAAAAAAAGGCGAAAGTGTAAAATACCCCCCCCCCTCCCGCCCGACCGCCCGAACTGCGCTGGGGTACGATATCCACGAATCCGCGACCGTAATGGACGGCGCCCACATGGCATGGGATATCCTTCATTGAATTATTAACTAGTGAGTGGGGCGACATCTTTGACGTTTGATGACTGGCCTCTATTGCTGGTAAACCGAAACCAACGAATTCTCACCCACGAGCTCACCACGCGATGCTGTTTTTCCGGGATACCAGAGAATGGTGTGGTTCGGAAATGAGGGCCTTGAGGCTCGAGAATAAGCGATCCAAGATAACGAATTTTCCCATGCGTGAGGTGAGAAACAACTGCTGCCCATGCATGAATGAGCATAATGGCCGAGTTGCATTGAAGGTGTTACTATTTATGTTGGTTACTTGGATAATTGTTTCCCTTGAAAAACAAGTAAGACTGCCATCTAGGTAATTATGCCTCCTCGAGTTATCGAAAAACGAAAGCGCGCCTAGCTGACGGGTTCTAAGAGGCCTTCAAGAGCGAAGCCGTGCGATATGAACCAATTGACAGCTAGAAAAGTAGGATAATATTTTCAGAAAAAATCCTTACTTGTAATCGGCACATGAAGTTGCTTTCTTGGAATACATTAACTCCCGTCCATATCGTATAGAGGAATATTGGTATTAAAATTAACAAAGCGACAAGATTTGTAATACATAAATGTGCGATAAAATGTGATGAAATGAAATTTTGATAGAGTTTATGAATAAGAATGTAAAGTAATAGTGCCAGATTGCCGATAATACCAACAAGTGTAAAACAAGCGAATATAATGGCTAATGGTGGAGAAGGTGCCGAGACGTGCGTCATATTCGCGTAGGCTTCATCAATTTCAGATGAATTCCACATTTTCACTGACTATAGTGGTTGTCACTGAAGAAGTCAGCGGTCGTGTTATTCGAGGTGACGATGCCACGACGTCGGCGCGATTCGTGACTGCGCTGTCTGTCGCCTTGTGTCTGGCGCGTTTCGTCGACCTCAGCCTTCGGGGCTATTCGTAGCTAGCTCCGCCTCATTCGCGCGGCGTGTGCCGACGACGAACGATGTGCTGCGACGGCCAGAGCGAATCGTAGGCTGCATGCCAATCGATGCGCTACTGCTCTCCAGTAGCAGCTGTGCCCTATTTTCATAGTCCGCACTTCGACTTCGATTCAACCGTGATGATTATGGGCAGGGCAGTGACTAGCTGGACCACTTGTGAAGTGGTCAGCTGATAATTTGACCACGTGCCGTCTACTGAAGGGTCATTTGATACGCACGCTTCATGGATTGCCACAGCACATGCCCGCTGATGTGGGTTCCAATGTTTGCCGAGTATTGTGAAATAACCACCAGTTGGCTGGCTCGACATGAGCTTGCGTTTCGTTCGGAGGGAAAATTTGTGGGTTTGCTGTCGTGGACCGCAAGTCTGTCATTTGTCAGTCACGAGGGCTCGTCAAGCTCCCCCGTCAGAGGTCGTTTATGGGACGAATAATTGTTTTCATTCGCTGCTTGGCGCTTGGTAAGAACTATTCCTTGGGAAAGATAATGTAGTGAACGCGAAGAAGGAGGAAGGGTTTCCTTGAAATTTTTGGGTTGGGACCTAAGTATTTCTCCTTAACGGCCATTTTTACCCTCGGGAAATTGCGATTCGCTTTTGATTGCTCTGATGAGAGCATTTGTTTGTAGTGTTCGTGAAGAAGTTAGTCGAAAATTAGCTGAGTTCGGCTTGGGAGGGTTCACCTGAAGGGATTTTCATATGAACTGAAACTTGAATTAATGCAAAAGCCCCGTACATTCAAAGAAGTTGGTTCAACTACCTTGAACTTTTTTGTCCTCGTCTCTTTATGTAGCACCAATTTTTCTCAGGGAGTCCTTTATATATCCCTCCAGAAAAAGATAAAGTCGTCACAGTCTTATTACTTACGAGCTTCGGTGAGGGAACAACCAGTGAATGACAATAGGGCCTGTCTGGCTTGGGAGGGGCATCTTGCACTTTCGCTAGTTCCTTGTGCTCATTCCTGTCAAATAACACGTCTTACCTTGGTGAGACCTGCGGCTCCTACCAAGTGTGAGCGAGGCTCATATCGTTGCAAAGCGTTACAAAGATTTACAGGTCTCCACAAGGGTATCGGCAGTGATGGACGGAAACAAGCAAAATGCCCCTATTAAACCGAACTGCGTCCCAGAGATGGCTTCCCGCTTCGAACTTGATTATAGGTGTTTGGAGTAAGCCAGGAGGTGGATGACCGTCGTACTCAGACCATTCTGACAACCATGGATGAAGATGAGAACATGAGTGCTTGTTTATTGGCAGAGCCTCCAATTTCGAGTATCTCGTGACCGTCCATTGTCTGAATACTCTTGAAAAGCAGTGGGAATTGGCTGCTCATGTCCCCATCAACTTCGTGACAATAACGAAGCCGTTCGTATCCTCATACCTCATAATTATCTGGGGTTATTAAGCAAAAAGAGTGCTTGCTCATGTCTGTTGCAGAGACATGAGCAAGCACTCTTTTGCTTAATAACCCCAGATAATTATGCACCAATCCAGTAAAGTGGATTTCCTATGAGAAGATTCTCGATGAACAGAAGTTTTGAGCGATAGATTTCCCTGAATGCGAATGGAAATCCAAAAGGATTCGGTACATGCTTTCCTTCTCCACCGCGATAAAAGGGTAAAGTGGAGAGGGGATCGTGAAAAAGTTGGAGATTTGAAAACTGAAATTTTCGCTCTCAATTAGAGTCTGTAGAATATTTCAAAAACGGAGGTAGAAACACCAGGCTTCGATCTTAGAGATTTGAGCTGCATCACACATTTTACCTCATTCCGAGTAGTGGTGATTTGTTGAATGCGGCTCGGCCAGTGCAGTGATTTACGAGGCCGATCGATGCGCAATTCAGTTTTTATTCTCCTAGAAAAGCGTGGCTCCCCATTCGAGCCAGAACAGGGGGAAGTTTTTGGTTAACTTGGCTATGGGTCAACGGAAGATTTGACCCAACGTGTGTGATAAGCGACCGGTCGCCCTCAGTCAACCATGACAACTCGTACAAGTGACGAGTTGGTAGTTGTTCCCACATCAGTGGGTTACGGTCACATAGCGAAGCAAAGTCTACTTTGTGCTTTCCTTATTGACACATTTCCCTTTTTACCGTCTTAAACGGTGGGCTCACTAGTGACCAAGGTGCTGAAGTGGGGATGGATCCGTCCATATGCCTGTCGTGAACCCAGCTTGTCTTGGTGCGGGGTGGGGGCACCAAAGGGTACTCGACGAAGCTTATATACAGGGGGGAGGGCAAAAAAAGTCATTTTCCTTCATTGACTTTAGAGGCGCTATAAGTTACACT
>MU966993.1:6805-17356 GCA_036418165.1 Cooperia oncophora | reverse complement strand
TAGTCATGAGAACATGATCGAAATCGGCAAGATAGTACTGGTTTTTCTAATAGTGGGGCCGGTTCAGGACGTGGAGAATCAAGCAAAGCCTTCCTGTCCGCCTTCAGGGCCATTCATGCAGCCACACTCCGATTGACACTAATTCATCTTCTGCCCAAGAAAAATCCTGGGTACTCCTGAGGCTTTTTTCCAAGTGACTATGAGGCTTTTATAAGCAGTTGCTGAAGAGGCACTAAGCGCACGAACTAGAGACGACGAAGGGCGAGGGAGTACACAGAAGAGCGAACACCAGCTTTAATGCGGTACGTGCAGTAGGCGTTTACTCCATTATGGGACGTCGACAGTCACAAATCACTTTTTCCTTGGAAATCAGCAATTCAGGACGATACAATTGTCCCAACAGAATGAATAAAAACACCAGTGACGTGTAGTTATAGCCATACTATAGAAAAGTACGAGAAGACAAAATGAGAAGTAATTCAGCTTGCTTCGACTCCGAGTTTGGATGCTGTCCTGACAACACCACCTTTGCCACTGGAGATTTCAATCAGGTTCGGTCAAAATACGTTTTACACAAGTACTTTCGTTGACTCGCGGGCCAACAGCCGACACTTTCCATCCAGACTTCTCAATTTCATCTCATTCAGGGATGTTCAAACTGCAGTATTCAGCGAATTTGGTTGCTGTGCCGATAACTATACGGAAGCTACGGGCAAGGGCGGAAAGGGATGCGAAGAATTTGTTGAATCGCCCTTGAACCTTGAAGAAGCCAGCGAAGGATCCGGTGAAGAGGTAAGCTATGCGAAATATATCTCTTATCAAGTTCACGAGGTCGAATGCAACGGACACAAGCAGCCCATCACAGCTCCTTCATGGGATGGGATTGCTCCAGGAATTTACAATTCCGGTTGAAGGGACCGAGACAAGCTTGTCAGGCGAAATAGATAGATTACGTGATTTTTGGCCTGTTGGATATGGTTTTAATAGGGATTAGGCACCAACAATCCTAAACGAGTTGCTGAACGCCAAGGTATTGTCCATGGTTATTTTGAAGAAGTGTGAGGATCCTTTGGGTAATTGACGTTCCGATCCATAGCTCTAAGGTTCCGCGTTCCCAGCTAATCAGAAACCGCACCCATAATTATGCAAATATAACAAACGTGAAAGGATGAAGCTTTTGACGTTGATCAGTCCATGTGTGGGTTGCCACACACATTCCACGTTCATCAACAGTCATAGTGATTTCAATTCCATCTGACTCGCTAAGGATAGACGATGTAGGGTTTGTAGTATTAGGCTGGTCTTGTGCCAATCACACCATCCCGGAAGGATGGAAGGCTTAGCTGAACTAGAAGGGACCGATCCTTGGTTTGACTCTCTGATCATGTGTTCTGAAAGCTATGCCCTTGTTACACCACATTTACTCATGATGGATAAGAGGATAAAGTCTTCGGTGTCGATCAATCCGTACTTGGTGTGCGTCACGCCCTCTACTTTCATTCAGAATCGTAGTGGCTTTTTGAATGTAGCGTATTCAATACTTGTGGAGGCCAGCTGATGTACGAGTTAGGGCTCTTATCCTCTCACTTGCCAATACCGTGTCAGGAGGGGACCAATTTACCGTCCCAGGAAGGCAGAAGGCTCGGTTGGCCTAAGTGGAAACCCGGGGGTTGATCCCCGAATCGTGTGCCTGGATAGTGCCACTTGCTAGTACACCACCTCCGCACATGGACTACATAGGGGAAGGAGTTAAGGAATAGGATAAAACGAAAAAAATGTAAAAAAAGTTGACATGCAAAATTCATGCAATAAAGATGAGAAGGAATTGTACAGGAAAAATGAAAGAAGGATATAACAGGAGTGAGTACTAAATACTTGTAAGAGGAAGAAAAATGGTTTGTTGTAGATGGGCTAAACGAGCTAAGGGAATATTGAGTAAAGGACACTGTCAAACATGGGGTATTGCCATTAAACTGTGCGAAATGGATTTCTTTTTTTTCAGAAAAACGGCGAATGTCAGGTTAAGAGTGAGAACGGCGATATGGCAACGGTGGACTGCTCTGTGGCAAATGCCACGACAACTGACCTTGACGGCCTTTTCGGTAAGTTTGTGAATAACTTAAAATTCAAATATTCACTGTCCCATACCTTAGTTCTCGACCCTCCAAAGGTAAAATTTTAATTTTTTTTGCCCGTCCTTCATATGAATAAATCACGTATTCACCTAATACGCAAAAGAATTCTAAGTTGAAGGTAACGTTTAATCGCACGAAAAATGCACACAATGACTGCTCGAAGTCTGAATTCGGTTGTTGTCCGGATTGGGTCACACCTGCCGAAGGAAAAAATAACGCCGGATGTCCAACATTCACGCTTGGTAAATCCTTTCCACCTTTATATAAAGGCTGTGTTCATACCTTTACGATGAAAAGCAGATGTTCTCGGAGAGAACTGGTCAGTCTCCCATCAAAAAATTTGCCAACGGCGGCTACCGTGAGAATATCAACTGTAGTGGAATACAAATAGAGTGAATGTTTCAGTTTTTGGTGCGTAGCAAGCAATAAGATCTTTTTAGGATCGTGTAACGAAACGGAATACGGTTGCTGTCACGATGATGTCACCTTGGCGCGTGGACCAAATCTTGAAGGATGTGGTGAGCCAACGTGCGCTGGATCTCTGTACGGATGTTGTAAGGATCGCAAGACCATCGCATTTGGACCACACTACGCTGGATGTGAAAGGTCTGTCAGTTTATCTAGATAGTCTGTAGTAAGGTAACGTCTACCATTTCGAAGCGTTGAAGCTACAGGTGGAGTCAATCGATACAGCAGCATTGGAGGTCGTGCTTGATCATCGGAAGAGCGGACCAGGGGGGGGGGGGGTGGGAGGGATATAGGGAGTGCCTGACTTTGAGAGAGTTTTAAGAGCAGCTATTTTCAACTTTTGGTAGAGGGCTGGAAGAAAGCTTTAAGAGCAGCTATTTTCAACTTTGGTAGAGGGCTGGAAGAACTTGTTGGAAGCGGCACGTGGGTATAGAGGTCCAAAGCAGGGACAAGATGAAAAGGATCTTCTTGACAACCCATATAATTCCCTTTTCGATCGCACACTTACACTATACTACCCGCAACTTCCCACTTTGGCCCGCTGCACATCAGGAGCTGCAAAACAGTGTGCCCCCTTCTTTCAGCTTAATAATGGAACAAAATCTTTCTGGGAATCGTGATACTGAAGCCTTCTAAAGCAATGATCATTTTACACCTCTTTTCCTTCCAGACAACAGACCTCGTAGAAATCAAATGCCCAATTATAGATCCCTTATCAGGTCGCATTATACGGAAGCTGTCTGAAATCTTGATCTGCGCAGACCCGGTGAAACGGCCAGCACTTGAGCAAACTGGTACCGGATGCGGAGAGAATTG
Organism: Cooperia oncophora; assembly: GCA_036418165.1. Lineage (NCBI taxonomy): Eukaryota > Metazoa > Nematoda > Chromadorea > Rhabditida > Trichostrongylidae > Cooperia > Cooperia oncophora. Next base: position 13,937 of record MU966993.1, on the reverse strand, counting down.
CCTTGACGACGAAGTGATAAGAAAAAATCAAAAACATTTGAAAAGCTATGGCAGTCCGCGCTCCGTACAGGTATGCTGCTGTCCTGATGGTAAAAGCACGGCAAAAGGACATCATAATGAAGGATGTGGATGCGTATATGCGCAATATGGATGTTGTCCAGATGGAAAGACTTCTGCCAAAGGAGCTGGATCTATGGGGATAGCCTTGCACAGAAGAACATCATATCTTTAGCACGAGCGAATCTTTAACAAGGCCTATTAGAAAACATTTAGGCCAATTGGGATTTTGCTGATGGTAAGGACACGCTGCTCGAGGATACTCATAATAGAAAGTCGTCGGCCAATATACTCGTTATCGGAATGCTGTCCCGAACGGAGAGAAAACACCTGCTCTGGACCAAGAAAACGTGTTGTGACTGTAAACTGTAATTGCCCTAAAAGTAGTTCATATTTTTCGCCTCATTCTTTCTTCATTACCACGCTTGGCAATTGGCTGTTAATGTAGAAACTATAGTGGCGGGTACCCTAATAGAACAGTCCTAAGCGAAGCCAGGCGCAATGTTAAAAATTCTGACAACTGAGTTTTCAGTTAAGGCATCGTGAGAGAGTATGTTCGTTTTCCAAGATAAAGTATCAAAAAATTATCTTTTCCTAGATAAAAAATCAAAAAAAATTATCAATTTCATTTCTAACACGATGTGATGAGTTCAGTAAATATCACCATACCATATCCCACTTACAGCTACGGGTGCGTCCGCACCACCCACCGACGGTCGAAAGAAGCAGGCAGATCGGTCCCGACTACTCCGTCAATTGCCAAATCACCACATCTGGCACCTCTTCTTCGCTGTGTGCACTCCCTAGTCGAAAAATTTCGTCATGTGCCTTGCCCAGGATCAAGGAACCGTGCTCGTCGGATCAACAAGAACAATTGATTTACTACTGTTCTCTTCTACTCAGGGGATTTTTGAAGCTTTCAAAAATTAACACATTTCTTTTCCCCTCATTATCCTAAAGCACAGCCACATATTGTCGATGACAGAATAACTGCAACACATTATGCCTTCCTCTTTGGTAACGCCAGCCCTCTTGAAGCAGTTGGCAGCTATGGTTGGTGCTTCGCCTAAAATGCTAGTAGGGCGCTATATAGTGGGGGAAATGGCGAAAGAACGGAGTGAAACGGTCAAAATCCGGCGAAAAAGAGCCTCCGTTCTCAGTATGTTCAAAATCAATTTGGACAGTTCCGCCGTAGGCATCATTTCTGAACCGCCCACGCAGGTAACACTGCATATGAGTACTCATCGTATCCCAATGCAGCACCGACTTGGCGGCTTTGCATACCGGTCCATGCTTCATAACTTGCTTAGCAAATGAATCGATTACAACAGCGTCAGGAACGGTCGTCCATTTGTGGGCGGACAGGCGTGGCGGCGTTTGGGTCGGAACATAGTGGCTGATAGGGCCCTTATAAGAGCAATATCCTTGGAAAAGGCATTATGCAGTGCCTGCTCAGGGTCGCGGAAATTCCGTCCTGCCAGGCGTATTAATCCTAACTTGTTCTTGCGGGATTTATCGCGCCTAAACTGCCTCAAAAGGCAGAGGAAAGAGGCACGCACAAAGGCAGGCACACAGCGGAAGCGCATGAAGGCTTGGTCTGCTTCTTTGAGTGTGGACTCTGCTCTTTATTGGCTAATTGTAAATAACGTGATAGAAACTTTTCTCCAGTGTGTAGCGTATATACGGCAGAAGGACGTTGCTCACAGTTTTGGTATGGAGGATGTGACGGTAACGACAATCGCTTTGCCACTAAAGAGCAGTGTGAGACGATCTGTGTAGAACCGCCCGAATCGTGAGCATAAATTTCTAGCCATTCTCGCACGATTTTGAAATTGACTATACCACAGCTCTACGCACAGTCGCGTATAGTAAAGCTACAGCCTTTTCTGGCAACTCTTGAAGGGTCACTTCGGTATGTGTCAAGAAGCAGAGCAAGAACTACCATGGTCACGGCGCGCGGCCTTTTCCCCAGCGTTTCTGAAGAAGAGAGATCACCAAGGCGAATGGGCGCCTCGCAACGCATACCAATCAAGATGTGCCCTTAACTGCGCGCCCCGCTCCCGCGCCTGTGCGCTCACACGTTATTTTGTGGCTTTGCATTTCTAATTTGAATGTAGAAAATTTTCCCGATTTTCTAAAACGTGCTTGACAGTGGAGCGCTTCGGAAAATAAAAAGATAGTTATCAGTTCTGTATAATACCTGCTTCGTTTAACGCCGCGTACGCGTTCGGACATAAAAGCTAAAAGCCGTTCAAGCTGAGAGGGTAAAAGCGGCCCTGGTGGCGTAACGGATAGCGCACTCGCCCGGAAAGCGTGAGGTGCGGGTTCGACTCCCGCCTGGGGCACGACTTTGCCCACAACTCAGCATTCTTGTGAATACACATTAGTTATCAGTGTTCAATTGCAGGAAGGTGCTAGCTTGCCGAAGTTGAAGACCCTAAGATGTTGACCAACTCATGGGAAGTACTGGTACACTAACAACACGAAACATGCGCTTGCGTTCTGGGGCGAGATTCATCGCAAATGCAAATAAACTTGTCCTCATGGGAAAGAAGTGCAGTGTTGTTTTCTTCTCTGGAGCTATCCATGTTTTCTGTGTAGTTTGATGAATATTTTTCTGCTGAAGGCTTCTCAAGGCTTTCTTTCTCGTCTATCTGACCTCCTTCTTGATAGTAACTGGAAACCACTCGCAAAAATAGATGGAGTTTTGTTCATACTGTTGGAGATTAGCAAGAAAGATGAAGAGTTAAGAGTGAGAATAAGGCCCCCTCGAAATCTCATCTTCCGCTCACCGGGAGTGCACTATTTGAGACTTCTATTGTTTCTTCATCTTCACTGGGTTGCTAATGAGTAGGACAGAAAAGAAAAAAAGCGTCACAGTGATGAGGACCCTAGTGCTGGCAGAACTCCGCCCATATGACCAACGTGGAGTTTGCCCTCAATTTTTGACGTGTGTTTGTCGGAAATTTAAGTCTACTGTAAATCCATTAATACGGGTTGTCGCTCGCATCACTTCTATCCATAAGTCGACAAGTCGATAGCACGGCTCATGGGATTTTTCGATACCGCTGTCGCCGTGGAGTTCAGGAAAAAATTGATTGAAGTACATTTCAGACTTTCTGTAAGGACGTTGGACCATTCGCAGTGCCAACGACGGCAGCTCCTCCACCTCCTCAACCGCCACAGATGCCACACGGTGAATCCACCGAGGCTGACCATGAGGTAAGGCTATTCGGAATACTCATTTTATGCCCAGAAAAACCTACCTTGAACGTGAGCGAAAAAAGATCACCAATCACTTCAGGTTGTCGCCCATCCCATTCCCGACGACAACCAACGGACAACGATACGATGAGCGACCACGACCACCTATGCGTACGTTTTTCACAACTCTAGAACGTTCTAGAACGAAGTTTGGGTTGACCTGGTTGGGGCACCAAATCAGGTTTAGCTAGGCTTCTACAGGCCACATTTTAGAATCTTGTTGATTCTGGCGAAGAAAACATTTCATCTCGCCAATTTGCAGTTTCGCAGGAGTTTGCAGGTCTTGCCTAAAGCCTGGTGGATAACTTGAATTAGCAAAAGTGCAAATGACCCCTCTCCCAAACCCAATAGCGCCACGTTGTCGCAGTAAGACCTCCTAAATTTGTAAGAAAGGAGGCCACCTTCGAGCATGCAAGACTCACATGGCAGGACGCAGGTTTTCTTACTGTAAAGTAGCGAAGACTCGCGGCAGTAGCCGTGTTTCCTCTTGTGCCTCAAGCTATGCTACCTAAAAGGCGGTGATCGGTTGCGATGTAGCGCTGTGTTCATGCTAGCCTTACAAATCATTTATCGCAATGTATCTCGAAAGAGTTGCTTATGTGTAAGATCATTTTATATTGTTCCAACATTTCAGCAACGATCGAAGAGGTGTGCCGGTCTACGCAAGACTCTGGTCCATGCCAGGACTACTCCGATCAGTTCTACTATGACGCCTACAAAGGTATGTGTGGGGCCTTCCATTCTGCCGTCCTTTTCCTGCGTTCCTCCACTTTACGGTTTGGAAGGGAGAGGTACAAAGAAGGCACAAAAGACTGTGCTGAGGAGCTTAAATTTATTGCAAGTCAGTACTGCTTTGTAAGCTAGTCGCCTAACAGAGGAACATGTAGAAGAACTCAATATCGCATAGAACGGGGTCGAGAAACTCTCCGGAACAAGAGATTTGGATTTACACTGGCTTGTTCAGGAACCTGCCAGACGTTCATCTATGGCGGTTGTGGAGGGAACCTCAATCGTTTCCGGACTGAAGAAGAATGTATGCAACGCTGTGGTTTCCTTAATCCTACGGCCGCTCCTGCTCATGAAGGACATCACCCAGGACATGAAGGTATTTTATTTTCATCATTCAAGATAAAGTTTCATAACCAGTATTATGCTATGTAACGGCCCACTGTATGGAAGTGCCTCGTATCATCACTATTTCCCACCTTTTTACCTCCACTGTTGGAAGGAGTCTGACTCGGCTGTGAAAGCACTGATGGTAAATAGGTACCGGTTCGGTTTGGGAGAGATCATAGGTCTGTCAAGGTTGTCTTGAGCTGCCTTCCTCTAAGCTGGGAACATCCTGCCGTAGCTGCTCTCTCAAAGAAGCCCACGAACCCCCCCCCTGCCTTTTGAAGAGACATTTGGATTCTGCATAGGGGATAAGTATAATGGGTCCCGTCGTCACTCATGCTCCTGTGGCCTGGGAGGGAACAATTGAAGAAAAATAGAAATCGGTAGAGAAACTAATACAAAACAGTAACGGCTTATTCCGCCCTCTTGTGTCGTACAAACAAAAATCCGACATTTGGCTCCCGGAGCGCGAGAGTGGTAAACGGAACACTTACAGCTACACTACCTGCACATACAGTAGACAGAAGGCACGTTTCCAGGGATGTTAACTGGAAGAGAAAGCCTATGTGCTGACGTACCCTCGAAGAGAAAAAGCGGATGAACCCGTGAAAAACGCCTTCAGTAAGGCGCTCATCCTTGCTGCAGTTGGCTCTGAGCGAGAGGCAAAAAACTATTGGGAGCGATTAGGAAGAGAAGGGAGAGAGAGGGAGAGCGTAGGAACCAGCGAGATGAAGGCACTGACAAAGACTGATTTCAGCAGGAATCACTCGTGCGCGCGCAACCTTCCACCTACTTTACCGCTTTTCTGGGAGTTTCATTGGGCCATAAGATTGTCACTTGAGGCCCTCATCACCTTCACATACAGGCTTTGTTATTCATGAGAATGATCTCGTGAATGTGCCTTCAAACTGCGATGGAACAGAATATTAGAATGTTGGTTGCTGTCCCTTCGCGTTTGCTCAGCTGAGAGGATGAACATCTTCCATGCAAAAGCAATTTACGAACCAATCCACAAACAACTAAACAAACAACAACAACAACAACAACAACAACAACAACCGCAACAACCGGAAATCGAGATACCTCGTCAACCATCGTATCCAGATCCCCGTGTACGACCACCACCACCGGTCGTTCCACAGCAGCCACCTTACGGTGGTCAACCTCACGCAGGTATTTCTTACAGTCCATTTCTAGAGGTACAGTATCGGGTTACCCATGCAAAGAGGGCAGGGCGAAATGGCCCATCTGATTATTCATTTTCATCAGTCCTTCACCTCTTGGAAACCGCTGATGATTTTCGCTCCTCGACATTCATGAAAATTTTGGGGCCGAACTCACAATTAGACGGACTATTTGCCGTTGGGCGCACTGCCCGTCGAAAGCGCAGAGTGCCGGCTTTGAGCCGCGCTTGTGGACCAGAAGACTTTTGCCATACTCGAGCATTATCGTGATAACTTTAAAACGCGAACTAATGGCCCAGTATCCGCAGTGCTTATTTGACATGGTGATCGTATACGTGGTTGCGAAGAGCCAGCGATGTCCAGTTAGTGCTTCTTTTCTCTGACATCCGGTAAATTCAAGCTTGAAGAGCTTAGAGGATCGAATTGGCCTGGATGATCCGACCGTATCCATTCGTAAACCGGAACCGCGCGAGTGGTGGTTAGCGCTGCGTTTGCCACTTCACACCTCGCCACAAACTTCATGATAAAGCTTCTTATCCTTCTATTTTTTTTTCGTTTCAGAAGGTCCCATATTTTGAAAATTTTCAGTGAAATCACGACAATCGTGCCATTTGCCGCTTGACGTCGGCTAAAAGTGTTCAGGTTGCCTTTGATAGTTGGTAGCGTGTGGGGGGAATGGGCACGCGGCCGTCATGGGTGGTCTGGGTTCGAAGAGCGATAGGCTGCCGGGGGATGTTCTGGTAATGCGAACCGATTCACCTCTCGGGAGGAGTGCGAAAACGTCTGTGTTCGTCAACCTGAACCACACTCGGGTAATTTTTTTCGAAAATGCTTTTCAGGCTCAAACCAGCTGTTACCGCACCCTCAGTTTTCCTTAGTGTCTTTCCAAAGCAACGTATTTTAAGATGCTGGCTCGTCTGGAGCTACCTCCATTTGTGATGAGGCTAAGGAAACTGGTCCATGTACTAATTTCGCTACCAAGTGGTACTACAACAAGGTGAGCAGTTTTTGCTGTTGGGAAAGGTTTCAGGAACTTTTGAGTTATTTTTCAACTTAATATATTTAGGCCGATGGCACCTGCAATCGATTCCATTATGGTGGTTGTGAGGGAACAAGAAATCGGTTCGATAACGAGCAAAGTTGCAAGGCAGCTTGTGCAAACCATCAAGGTGAGGAAAGATGAAGGGAACGTGCTATTCATTATCGTCTCCATCACTAAATAGTGTTGCTCGGTGCCGGAACCAATGTCTTTTCGTAATGAGGGGGGGGGAGGTGTACGGTTGAGCAAACATAGGCCTTCAGCTTCCCAGTGATGCACCCTCTCCATTCCATCTTCTTTCTCTTGTCTTCTTTTCCTACCTCCAAGCCTCAGCCAAACGAAAGACGAGATGTCTCTGGAATCTCGCAGGGAAAGATTGTCTTGTTTATGGATGCCTTTCTGACTCACTGATCAGGGTACAGCATCGTTGTGTGAAACAGATGGGGGGGATCGTACTTTCCTCGCAGGGGAGGAG
>MU966990.1:19901-37299 GCA_036418165.1 Cooperia oncophora | reverse complement strand
CACTATCTTTAGTGAGAATTCCTCACTGACTTTTGGGGCGACCTACAAGTCAGAGATCTACACTAACAGTACAGATATTGTTGGAACTCAAGATCACACGAACGGATGCCACTTACTGATCAGCCAGTAAATTCTGAGAGAAATGATTCTAGATCAAAAGGAAGCTGTTACCTGATGGCAGTTCTGACACATTCGAGAATCGAAAGCTTGTGAAGGACCTGCTTGGTTCGCTGAATCTCCGTGTACGCAATCTACATCGAGCAGGCACTGGATTAGGGTCAACAACGGTATCTTTAGTAATTGCATTTTGTTGTAAGTTCTTCGAATTCTCCATGCTGGTAGCAACTTTCAGACACCTCCACCACTTCCTTATCTTGGCCCAAAGAATAACTTCACGGATTTGTCAGCAGAAGCCCATCCTGATCTCGCTGAATGGTTGTTTGAGGGAGACATAGCGCTAACGCCGGATCAAGCCAAGGCTATCATACGCGGACAAAATGGTATGGTGATAAGATTTAGAGCCGAATGGTCTCTTCCAGTGATTCTTCCATGGGTCATTAAACCCTAGCAAACACTTTTCAAAAGGTTTTCTTGAAGGGAATGGCAACCGCAAGAGACGTTGATCATACAGTGTTCGAGCCCTATCTGATCATTCCACTCCAAAATAATCGACAGTGAATAATCCCCATTGCAGCGATACATATTCACAGTTTTGAAACGCACCTTTGTGGTGTTAGAGCTGTATCAGTTCCTTTTCCTCTATGTGCTCGCTAATGCATGCACCAGGGTCACAATCGTGCTAGATTTGAGGCTTGAATTCGACGTATGCGTGAACATTTCTCTTCTATGGCAGTTCCGTTGGAATGTGTTGTTGTCTCTTGGTAGCAAACAATAAATGCGATCAAGTCATCGAAATTGTAGAGAGCTTTCGTTACCTAAGAAGCTTTCGAGTCGCACAAGGCTCGTGGACTTGGTGGTATATACTCGAATACATGCGACATGCAAGAAGTGGAGAGAGTCCACTGTAATCTGCGATTTGCAACGCCGAAGTGCAAGCAATAGGTGTATGGCAGTGGTAACGCCTCGATGTTCCGCGTCCGGCATCATGCAGGCGTTCTTCGTTAAAATGAAGCTACGAGAGCAGCAAGTGCGATGGAACGGGCACGTCGTCCGGAATCTTCAAGACCACTCAAAAAAAAGAATGTATTGTACCACTAAACCCTCGACAAACGGCACGAAATCACGAGACGACTCGAGGAAGAAGTGGAAGAACGTCATTGAGAAATACCTCACTAAAGATAAGGCCACCGCAGAGAACGCTCTGGGTAGAGTACAACAGCGACATTCCTTCCCGTGGTTCACTGCTCACTGATCGGATCCTCACATTAGATATGTGACTGCTGCAGAGCTATGACACAAAAGCCACTGACATGATGAGGGAAAAGCGGTTGCGGTGGCGTAATGGATATCTCACTCGCCCGATCATCGGAAGGTGCGGGCTTCGAGTCCCGCCCGGGTCCGACTTTTGCCCATAACTCAGCATTCTTGTGATAACTTTCGGATCGCGCACTGCGGCGTTAAACAGCAATTACCAAACTAAAACATTTTTGAAGCCTTTCGCTTTATTTTCCTTTCTTTGAACACTTGACCCTGTCTCTCACGATCCACTCTCTCATCAGCGACATAATACGACCTCTCCATATCTGCATGATTTCTCTATCCTTCTGCCCATGCCTAATCTGTGTAGGTCTCACTGCTTTTACGAGATAATTCCCAACCTAGAATTGGGTGTCTTTATCATATGGACGGCGGTTCATCCATTTTGTCCGAAAATGCCAGAGAAAATGAATGTTTTCTAATAACTAATTCAGAACCCAGTACGTCTCGCCAAAAGAGGAGTCAAACAGATCCATCAGGTTTTTGGAGTCCATATCGTTCAATATACTACACCTTTGACAGCTCATTACGTAAGTTCTTTACATCTTCTTTTGTGTCTCTGATATGTAAACGTGCCTACAGTGCCTATGAAGCTGAGGTAATATGGGCCTGTGGAAGCTTTACGAGCCCCTGCAGGCCCATATAAACGTTACACGGTTAGCCTTATGATGAAATAAATCTTATCATAAGGCCGATCCTGTGAGGTCCAGAGCAGTAATGGTTTTCAGCAAGCAGCGTTATCACGGTAATTCGGCAAGCAATTCAGTTCTGGACGACAAACACTTGCCTGAACTTCCAAGTGAGTGACAACATGGAATAATATACAAATGTTTCATATAAAATTTTTGGAAGCAATACCGGCCCTGTTTCATATTTACTTGCAAACTATTACTTCTCTGCTATCGAACTTTCCAGGAAAATCCAAGCGGGAACAACCGTCTTCGCTTCTACTTAGGAACGGGATGTTGGTCGTATATAGGCAAGCAAGCTGCATGGACAAGTCAGGAGATCTCTATCGGTAGAGGATGCGAATACGTGAGTCTAATTTTGAGCGATAAAAATTTGAGCCATGAAACCAGTGAACTGAATCTCGTGAGGCAACTTCTTCCAAAAAAATTCCATTGAGACACTGGAAGAGATGACCCCGTTCTGATGGTAGTGACAGCGCGTGGGACTTTGCGGCGGCCCCAATTCAACAATTAGGACGTCCTATCCTTCTTCTTGGTGCAACCCCGTGGGAGTATACCAGAAACATACTTTCCACATCATGAAACGCTACACACACTTGCAGTTCGGCATCGTAGCTCATGAAATCGGTCATGCGCTCGGATTTTATCATACGCAGTCACGCTACGATCGTGATTCATACGTTTGGATCAATCTCAATAACGTGGAGTCGGGAAAAGAGCACAATTTCGTGAAGGTTTGTGATGTCAGTTTGCATGCGGAGATAGTGTGAATTGTGAAACTTACAGCAAACTCCAGCGACCGAGAATCATTTCGGACTGCCGTACGACTACGGTAGCGTGATGCATTACGGTGGATGTAAGTTGGTTTCTAAGTAAGTCGAAAAAGTAGTAGCGAAAATCGTTCCTTAACACATCAAGTGGTGTTGTGACGAGCGGCATCGCGTCTTTCCCTTCATCCAGCGTCTTGCCGCCGTGTCAAACTCGACTTGATGCCTGAGGGTCTTGGTCTGGGTCGGAGGACGAGATCTACATATAGAAAGAGTCCGTGGCTTTGAAGCGTACCGAACGCTTACCCTTGTTCGGTTACGGTGTTACCATGCGGGCGGGTGCAACTACTTTATAGGCGACTATACAAACGTTATCATCACTGAATGGAGCCGGCTAGGACGTGCCAGCGCGCGGGGTGAGGGGAGGGGTTGACGCAGCGTCAGCCCGTTTTCCACCGGTCGTTGCGGCTTAGGGCGTTTAGAGAGTGGTGCAAAGGAGTGGGCACCACTGTCGCTTTGCACTTCTTACTGTCCGGTGATCTCGCCCCACCACATGCTTTCTTTGCTTTTTGCTCGTACAAATGCGCCCGTTAGGGGGATGTCAGCCGAGGCATTAACGACGATATTTTTGCTGTTTTTTTTTCGTTGATTTCCTTGGTGTTTCGCATCCCTACTTGAGCCGCTCTACCCCTAATATCTCATCGCGGGCTTTGACTTATGAAAATACCACCATGCAACTTCCTCTCTGGAGGAGCGCAGTCTACATCAAAGTTACCTCTAAATGTACGGGAATCATGAGCGCCTTCCTTGTAATTCACCGGATACTGCACCAAGCAATTAACCAACATTATAAGCCTGATGAATTACATTTATAATCCAGATGACTTTGCCGTTGATACCAACACCTACACTGTACGGACGATCAGGTCAGAATACCAGAACACTTTGGGACAACGAGAAAAACCGGCTTTCTCGGATGTTCGACTGATGAATTATGTTTACAACTGCTCCAGTGAGTCGCACTTACTTAATCAGAACGAGTTGTGCCTATCGGAGGCTGGAAAAGAATAAACATCCAAAGATTAAATTATTTGAAGATGCTGATTTTATGGGCGGGGTCCATCCTACTCCTCTAGACTGCCCAAATATCGAGGTCACGTCAATGAGAAGCGACCATAATCATCATTCCCCGCCCACGACCGACATGGACTGTGTTTTAACATAATCTAGCTAAGGCCTCCCGGTAATAGCTAAGTAAGTAGACCTTTGTGAAACCCATAACATCATATGAATTTTCTAGCGCTGTCTCAGGTCTGCTTTCAAAATCCGCCGAGCGTTTGTCTGAACGAAGTCATGAGGAGTTTCTGCTTCTTGCGCTGAGGATTGTGCGCGCCAGAGCACATTGAGCGCCTCACAGACGTTTTTGCGCGAAAAGTGTTACAACCATGTTTAAGGATCACACTATCTTTGTGAGCAAATTCCCAGCCAATTGAAACCTCGTCCTAGCAAAGAAAGCATGTCCATGGATTGGCTATGGCCCCAGCCACAGATTCTTGGTCGCCATTCACTGACTTTTTTGGAATTAGGACGAGATTATGAATTTGAATGCTGGGTTTCTTTTAAGGGTTCTACGGTTTTGAGCTCGTAACTGCGAAATGGCAGTAGTACTGCACAAAAACGAGAGTGAGGCACGTCACAAGCCTGACATGCTCATGCCCTCTTGTATGATGCACCAAACTCAGAAATATCTTTTCTACGACCATGCAAAGGCGAACATCGATATTTGAGCGAGGCTGAAATACTTCTCAGATATTCTCATGAATAAAGCAGAACTTTAGCGCAGCAAGGTACCGATCGTACTACTACTCCCCGTCTCCTACCGTTACCATGCTGCAACAACTACAGTCTTCTTTAGCCCTGATATGAGAGTGCTCCCACTCGACCGAAATAATGCATAAAACCCTCATAACATAGCTTGGACAAGCATTCGGCGCACTTTAGGGAGCAGATCCCAAAAAGGGTCTGAAAATCCACCTGATGGTATTAGTCTCATCACAGATAGTTTTTTCGACCTAGCGTCTTTCCCGGTGCGAACACACATACTACATGGAAATGCTCAGCATGAACTTTGTTGCTCAAAGTATGCCCCTAGCACCAAAATAGACGTGAACTGAGAATAGCACGTGATACTCTCACCTCTGCAATCATTATGCGGAGAAGCTGTAGCAGTTCACCTTCAATTAGGTGAGCGTGGTTTCCGCTGAAATTGCTTCATTTCGTGGCACAAAATCAGTTCTGACACTTGTGCAGCGCTGAGGAATTTTGTGATTCTATTGCAGGTTTCTGCACAAATGTTCCGGTACCTGCGTGTCGCCAGCCTGGCTTCCAGAATCCACGGAATTGCTACCAATGCATATGCCCACAAATGTTTGCGGGGGCAACCTGTCAAAACCTGCCGACCGGAACAGCACCCAATTGCAATGGAAGGATTCTTCAGGTAGGTGAACGAAGCGACTTTTCATTTTTCTGTGTTTGCAGGGGGCAACCCGTCAAAACCTACCCCTGGATCACTCACCTTCGAGTGGGAATCCGAAGCACCGTTCATATCTCGAGAGCAGAGGCGTTTAGACGCGCGGAATCGCGCACGTGCGATTGACTGCGCTCCATGGGATCGCTGGACCGCTGCAACTGCTAATTATTAGGCAGCGTTCATACTTCGCGACAGCGCTGCGATAGCGGCGACCTCGGCGATCGCCGCGATCGTCGGTACGTGGCAGAGCGCGCCCCAAACGCTGTTATGGACTGCTCGCTTGATAAATAGGCCTTTTTCATTTGATAATGGCTACTAACTGATAACTTACGACTTTCTATACATAAGCGGATCTGGAATATGAGGTAAGGAGGTTTCACTTCTTTTTAGGTCGGGATAAGCCAACTCCATTTCCTGGGTGAGCTTCTTTTTGTTTCTTTTGTTTTTATTGTTTCAATTTATGCAAGCGCCTTAAAATTCCTATCGTCTGAACTGTTCCAACTTCCAAAACATTTATAGTTCACAAGTCGAGTTCAAACAACGAAGAAAAAAAGAACAGAAAGAAACTCACCTAGGAACCAAAACACTAATCATTTTACGCAACATCAACAGGTGAAAACTTTATAACCTCATGTATAAGCTCGACGAATGAAAAAAGAAACAATAAAAACCTACCTAAATGAAGCTCTCACGCTTTTTGCTCATTTCTATCCTGAATCAAGAAAGAAGATGTTAGGTTGTCCGGAAAGTTCTCAGCGTTTTGGGTGTTTCACTTTAAACGATCGTAATCGAAATAGGCACCATTCGAATCAGCACACTTTTGCCAATGTGACAGCAGTTGAGAAATCCCATCAAAGTAAAAAACTGGGTGGTCGAGAGTTCACGAAATCCACGAAGGCTTTTTTGCCTGGTCCTGATTGATGAAGTATTTTTCAGCAAGGAAGTTCTGAAAATGTTTGAAAAGGTGATAGTCGGTTGGTGAAAGGTCTGGAGAATATGGTGGGTGTGGTAGAACTTCAACCCCAATTCGTTCAATTTATGGATAGTGATTTGTGAAACGTGTGGGCGGCGTTGTCATGCAAAAGAATCGGACCCTTTCTTTTGATAAGTGTTGGCTGCATCTGACAAAATTTTCGGTACAAATTCGTCGATTTCTTCACAGTAGGGTTCTGCTGTGATGGTTTGGCCTGGTGATAAAAAGTTATAGTGGATCACACCAGCCGATGACCACCAAGCCGTGACCAGAATCTTTTTTTCGTGAGGGTTCGGCTTTGAAAATTACCTCGGTGGTTCGTCGAAATCCAACCACTGTCCGGAACGTCTCCTGTTATCATACATGACCCATTTTTTTCATCACAGGTGACAATTCGGTCCAAAAACAGGTCGTTTCTGCTGCGCAAAAGCAATGCAGAAGGAACCTCGAGACGTGCCGATTCCTGCCGGTCACTCCGATTGTGGGGCACCCAATTGTCGAGTTTTTTCACCTTCCCAATGCGTTCCAGACCATCTGCAACAGTGGATTTGCCAAGGCCTAGCTCTTCTGCTATCTCTCGAACTGTTTGGGATGGGTCAGCCTCCAAAATCCCCTAAAATCCTCGTCAGATATTGCTTTAGGTCGACCGCTATGAGGTTCATCTTCAAGGCTGAAATCTCCAGAACGAAATTTGTTGAACCATTGCCGCACAGTGCTTTCTCTAGCACTATTGGGCCCCCACACCTGGTTAATTTGTTGAGCTGTTTCGATTGCGGATTGCCCCAATTTATAGTCGAAGAAAAAAATCGTCCGAAGTGCTCTTTTCACATGCTTGAAAAAATCTTGAAAAAAGGGGGTTTATCAAGCAATGGTGAAACGGCAATTATACCATCAGATAGCGCAAGAAATTCTCTACAGGATGTGCTACTGAGAAGCAAGGCAGAATGAGTTTTTAATCAGCAGTGAATGTACAAAATAGGTGCACAAAACGCTGAGAACTTTCCGGACAACCTAATAGAAGACAAAAGCCATCAGGTTGGGCTCACCCTTCGTGTCACAAGCTTCAGTATCTAAGAAAATTGCAGTTAAAGGAAAAAAAAGCATGAAATTGAGTCGCTTCTTCCCAAAAGCCTTCGGAGCGCAAGTAATAGCGTTGGGGCGCGCTCTGCCATGTACCGACGATCGCCGCTGCTGTCGCGAAGTATGAACGCTGCCTTATACTTAAGATGCAATTATTTTGAAGTTTGCATCGATCCAACGATAAGCGATGGAGCGCTGCCAGCCGCAGTCGCGCTTCTGGGGTAGTGCATCACTTGGACAGCAGCTAATTACTTCTAAAATGTGATGAAAAAATCAGCCACGTTTTCTTGTTTCAGGCTACGTCTACATCTTACACAACACTAAATGGTGTTGCTGGCAACCCGTACACAACAAGCTACAACTCGATGTCGATCCCCAACGACTGCTATTGGCATATCCAAGTAAGGTGTTTCAGAACAAAGTTTTGTGGCAGTCGGTGAACTCGTTGGGGAGCAGGATGTCAATACAGTTAAACGCTTTACTGCTGTTCCGGGCTCCCGCGTTCGTGAAAATCGGCAACATTCATAAGTGAATGTGAAGTCGTCCGCAGTTTATTTCGAGATTTACCCCTGAAAAGCTGCACATAAGAAGTTACGCGCCCAATTTTCAGGCACCCGCTGGGCGACGGCTTCAGCTAAGGTTAAGCAAACCGCCCAGTAATTGCATGCAAGGTTGTCCATGGCAAGGAATCGAGATCAATCTTGGCGAGTTCGACCGCCACGGAATCATGTAAGAAATCCACTGAAATTTATCCTGCCAGTACGATATCAGATTGCTATTCAAAACTGATTGAAAATTATGTACAGTAACGGGGGGGGTTGTTCTTACGCAGTGAACGAAACTGCCACACTCTCGCAAAAAGCTGTCAGGAAACAGGAGTACTATTCAAGCCTTTTGCAGTGGTATTTGTGGGCGTGGTTTACAGTGATACTATGGTACGGACTTCCCTCCCTATTACTGTACACCACGCCCACAAATACAGACACTATTAGTTTAGTTACAATCGCTATGCATTTTCATTGTCGCGCCCCTGCTCGTCACCGTTTTGAGAGGGACAGCGGTCCAGTGTCCAGGGACGGCACAATGATGAACTGCCCATGCCTCTACGGCTACCATGTACAGAACCTTAATCAGCTTCACAGTAATCGAAAGCGTCTTTTTTTTTGACTGAGGCACATGATCAGTGTGGGAATCGTGGGTGTCGTCTAGCCGCTGAGGGAAAGGTTGGTATTTCACGTTCAAAGCAGTTTTTTAGGCTGACGACTTCTGGTCAAGGGCTCTATAGTAACCCATCTTCAGCGACCCAGCATCCGCAACAACAAAATCGTATTTCCAGCGCAAAATCCTGTGTTTCCGTTGCAAATTTACCTCCTGGCAGTGGAAGAGCTGGGGTGTTGCCCCCTATCCCACTCTAACGGCAGAGTTCGGGGGGAAGGGGGGGGAACTTTGTAAGATAGTGCGCAGGCCGTGAGAGGCGATCGTACTGAAGGAGAATAAGCGGGGCGAGATGGTATAATACTTTGCGAAAAAAAACACCACAACGCGATCATGAGCCCTGTTCTGGACACTGGCCTCATTATTAACTACTACTAAAACATTCCATTTGCAGCCGCGTGGCGTTTCTAATGAAGAAGCGGAATCATTAAAAAAAAAGAAACAAAGGAAATAAATAGAGTGTAAAAAGCGTCCAACTAATTATATTTTCGTTTTAGAGTGTGTTGTGCGTCAACTCAGGTCTACACATCGACTGGCAACTTAGTTGCACTCCGCGGAATCGTTCGCAGCAGACAGCTCACCTTCAGTATCGACTACCGCGTCGTATAAATTCCGACCACTTTTGACATTTTATTCAATTCAGTAGTGAGTCTGCCACGTAGAGAAACATTCCGAGAAGAAGTTTCTGACAAAAGTTATTTGCAGAAAAGCCGCAAAAAAAGTGAAGATCTTAACGGGATGCAGTTTTTCGTTTTAAAGCAAACATGATCGCGTGAGTGTCCAACAGGCGCGAGAAACAATACACGTCCCACCACTGCAAGAACAACCGTAGTCATTGAAAAAACACAATAGTCTTCCACGTCGCCTGACGATTGTTGGGATTTCACGAAGAGGCTGGGTTTGGCGCGGTGTTCACAACCAATTATGGAAAATGGCAGTCGACCACAAGTGGACGACAACTGGCTGGCGCCGCTCCAAACCCGCCCCCTGAGACGCCCACTGACCGCATCGTACAAGACTCTACCCTTCAAAGGAACACGTCGTGCTTATAGAACACTCCTGCAGTATAGACAACCGTATCCGTTTGATAATTTCATTTCTGATTAATGCGAGATTTACATAAAATGAGTACGAATTCATGGCAGCCACTCAGCAGGCTGAGTCAGGCGAATGTTTTCGCTGTAGGACCAAAATTGTAATCGTTCGTTCAGGCATAAAAAAGGATGACAGTTGCGCGTAATTGGGAAAGCACAAAAGGTAAAACTTCGCCGTTGATTACGATCCTTTTGGAGAAGAGGATGAATGTATACTACTTTCCGCCTTAGTGTGAACTAACTCATATGTATGCGCTTAAAGCCCAGACAACGACCTAGGTGCCAGCCGTGCACTAGATCTGGGTTCTAACCTCGCTCGCAGACAGTCTGGCACCAATTTACCGGTCCCCCGAGGTAAGAAGAACTTGGTTGGCCTTGGGCGTACCTGACCCGGGACTCGAAAAACCAGCACTCAGACCGCGGCGCGTGAACGAGCGGCCGACCTTCGAATGAAGCGGGCAACCACGTTCTCCCTAATTGCAGGATATGGAGTGACACAATCAGTCGGCTCGGTGTCAGGAGGGGCGAGAGGGCTCCCTCTACTAAAGGTGATCGGCTAGTGGTCGATCAACGAAGAAAAGAACCAGAGTAGAAACGACGTGGGAACGATTCCATCCCTCCTGGAACCGCCCCGACTGATCTCAACGATATCAGTGTACACGGTTGAGCACAGAGTCTGTCTTTAATGATGCGTGTTGCTGTTTGTTTGTGAAACGCCATGACAGTAGATGCGATCTCGTGACAGGTTATGGTGTTACCTTCATGGTAAGCAGATACAACTAAATCTTCATATATTACACGCCTTCCTGAAACTGATGATAGGTAACTTCTTACCCACGTCAACAACTTAACATAATAATTCCTCTGATAAACATTAGCAGCATGAAAAATCAAATCGCCGATGAGCAACAATCAACAACAATGTGAATTAAACGAATTGAAAATCACAGCTAGACATCCCGCCTTCCAGCTGTTACCGTACCAGAGAACGCGTTGAGGAGCATGAAAGACTATTATGCTCAAAGAAAGCAAAAGAAAAATAATTTCCAAGCAATACATTAGAAAAGCTTTCAAGTCCGATCACAGGAACATCAATCTTCAAAAAATGTGCAAATTTGTAAAAGAATAAGAAAGTCGACAATTACAATAGGACAGAAAACAGCGTTATTATCGCCAGGCAAGTGATTTTAGCTGGAATGGACCACCGATAAGGCTCAAATCGGAGGGGTTAGCGAAAAACTATCTATTCTCTGATATAGTCCTCAAATACGTAAGTGTGCAGAAGGCTGTTCACAGAATCTTCAGCGAGTGCCTCTGACTGATGAAGGGCGAAATGAAGAGCTCGGAGCACTCGCCGAATTACCCGAAGTTGCTTGATGAAACTAAATTTCATATTCTCAGGTTACTACCACAACATGAAAACATCGATAATCGATTTATAACAAAACAAACTCACTAATGAAGCTTAGCCTCGTGTCTCACTCGGTAACGGCTCTCCCTGATACGGTGAATGGCTCGTATGAGTTTCACTTGCCTTTGACGAAGACGTCGACGGTTACTAAAAAAATGATGCGGCGCTGTACTTGTGCTATACTGCGACATAGATCATAAAAGAAGAAAAAAAAAAACAGAAGGAAAATGAAAACCTACTGGGTTACACAGAGGCGACCGCAATTAGTCAGCGCCATTTTCCATCGAAGTCTAGCAGAGCAGTGTGAGAGTACAAACGACAGCAGATTTGGCTGCGAAAATGGAAGAGATTCTGGGTATTTCCAGCTGATATCCGTCCTGGAAAGAATTCCTATAGAACAAAAAGGTCATGGAATCTCTACATCACGTGATAACCACATGAGGGACCGCTTCACTCAGCGGGCGAAAGTCTCATCCACTGTTATATCCATAACTTTTTGGAATCGCGAGGACCGTCAGGTGTGTTTGTTGAACTGGAACTGCAATACACATCCCCGGGCGTCCCACGCATTCCGTGTTTGAAAGACGGTATTTCCCGAACAGCCGTAGGTGCTATTTAACTATCGCTGGATTGTTTGAATGACGTCACTGCCACTCTTCGCAACTAATCCATCTATCAAACAACACATTTATTTATTTATGCGCCCCGACGACGCGTTGACAACAAATATAAACAAAGATGAGTGAAAGAGCGTTAAAAATCACCCCATATATACA
The DNA here is from genome assembly GCA_036418165.1 of Cooperia oncophora. Taxonomy (NCBI): domain Eukaryota; kingdom Metazoa; phylum Nematoda; class Chromadorea; order Rhabditida; family Trichostrongylidae; genus Cooperia; species Cooperia oncophora. The sequence continues at coordinate 25,327 of MU966990.1, read as the reverse complement.
GGGGGGGGCAAAAAAAAGACATTTCGACCGAGTCACATATCAGCAAAGTTTTCGCAGCCCAGACAGAGGACGTGGATACGAGTACCAGGGCGGAAGATACCCAAGATGTTCCTCTATAAGCAGGAGCTGGCTCTCGCCCATCACCTTCATGTACACCAAAATATGAAGTCATCTCCAGTCGCAGCCTGACTGGAGAAGACCTTTGGAATTCATGTCACCTCCAAACAGCTGCGAAACTTCTAGTATGGAGTCACCCATGGATAGCTACCTGGAGACCAGTACTCTCGATCTGGATGATCTCCAACATCGAGCAGCTCGCGACACGATCGCCAGCGCGTCTAGGACACATGCTCCAACCGCAGTCGCGCAAGAGCGCTGGTTGATTGTATGGACGCGGACGAACCCTAGGGAAGGAGAAGACGCAATATAATTTCTCTCGCGCAGGCGCGACGGACTGCAGGTGAGCACTGGAGGTACAGTCAGTAACTGCGAGGAAGAATATCCACCTCCACATGTCGTCGCCCGTACCTTCTTGGAAACTTTGTCCTGCTATAGCATTGAGTGCCACCACATGAAATCGAAGGGCGTTGGAGAAACACTCGTTTACCGAGGGCGTTGAGTACCTGAGGAAGGTGGAATATTCAAGCAGGTCATCTGACCCAAACCCCCTCAATTACCTGGTTCGGGCGGAGTTCAATAGGGTGGTCTACGGTGGCGGAGAAATCGACTATCTCGCTGATCTCAGGCACCCACTCACGGTCGCGTGGCAGAATCTCTCGATGGCGCTCTCTCCAGAAGGCTGTGCGGCGGAGTATCATAAAGTCATTTGATATTCTGGCGTGTGGAGGATAGGGTGGTGAAAATATCCGATAAAATTCAATAAAGTGCAACTTACAACGCCTCGAATGTCAAGGAAGAAAAAAAATTTTTTTGGCCCCCCCTCTGTATATAATCACCCCATATATATATATAATTCGGCTTTGCTCTGTTTGTTTGTGTTGTGTTGGTGAAGTTTGTAATCCTACTATATAGTAATCCGGCTGTGTGTGTGTGTGTGTGTGTGTGTGTGTGTGTGTGTGTGTGTGTGTGTGTGTGTGTCACGAAATTCATAGCGAGCGTCGCAGAAAAGATAGGATGACAGTTCCAAGAAGTGATATACATGGCAGGACGGGAACACTTTTGGTGGGTGTCAGGAGGTGATAACTCTTGATAAGATACGATAAGGGGCCGTAGAAGGGGAGGGTGACTGAATTCGTAGCGCAAGTTGCAGCAGGTGTGGGACCGTGATTTCAAGGAGTGATATACATGGCAGGACGGGAACACTTTTGGTGGGTGTCAGGAGGTGATAACTCTTGATAAGATACGATAAGGGGCCGTAGAAGGGGAGGGTGACTGAATTCGTAGCGCAAGTTGCAGCAGGTGTGGGACCGTGATTTTAAGGAGTGATATACATGGCAAGACCGGGAACACTTTTGTGGGTGTCAGGAGGTGATAACTCTTGATAAAATTCTATAAGGGGCCTTAAAAGGGGAGGTATCCGAATTCTAACGTGGCAAGTTGCAGCAACGGCGGGGACCATGATTCAAGTATTGATATGCCGTAGGGTGGGGCTGGCAGAAGCTGATAACAGTTGATAAGATCCGATAAGGGGCCTCGGAAGGGGAGGGTGACTGAATTCGTAGCGCAAGTTGCAGCAGGTGTGGGGACCATGATTTTAAGGAGTGATATACAAGGCAAGACGGGAACACTTTTGGAATCGGGTGTCAGGAGGTGATAGCACTTGATAAGATTCGATAAGGGGCCTTAAAAGGGAGGGTGACCGAATTCGTGGCAAGTTGCAGCAACGGCGGGACCATGATTTCAAGTACTGATATGCCGTAGGGTGGGGCTGGCAGAAGCTATTGGACTGATACGAGGTTGGATAGATCCGATAAGGGGCCTCGGAAGAGGAGGGTCATCAAATTCGTGGCGCAGGTTACAGCAACAGTGGGAACTCAGATCCGTGAGGTGATATAGGGTGTGGGACGGGAACATTATTGGCGGGCGACAGAAAGTGATAACAGTTGATAAGATACGGTAAGCGGCCTCGGAAGGGGAGGGTCATCAGATTCGTAACGCAGGTTACAGCAACAGTGGGACCTCTGATCCGAGAGGCGATACAGGGTGATAGGATAGTGATACGATGAACGGGAGTGTTATTGGCGGGTACGGAAGTGATAGGAGCTAAAAGTGACAAGGTAACATGGGAAAATCCGCTTCACCGCTCACAACAACAATGCGATCGATATGACTCAAGTATAACGATCTCAGTGATTCCAACAGAACTCATTCCTCACTGCTTATTAGTAACGACATCGTGTACGACCGCTAAGCCAGCTCTATTCCAAATGCATGTGGTTTTGTAGCTTTACAGAGATGTTATGCACAGCAGCAACTGACTTTATCACTCTTACCACAATTATCTTCCATCAGCAACTTCAGTGAGGGCCATTTAAAGGGTTCCACTGCTGAATGCGGTAGTGCATTCCAAAGCTTTAGGAAGACAGATTGCATAAATTATAGGCTGCTTCAGTGGCTGTCCAAACAGGCTGCACTATTTCCGTGTAGGTTATGAACGTACCAGTCGGATCGCTGGCTAAGCCGCTTTCCTCCTTCTGTGATGCGGGGGGGGGCGCTGCTGCTGCTTCTGCGCCTTGACGGAACAAGCGCTGCTTTTCAGTTCTTGGCTGATGCAGAAGATTCCTTTGAACAGTGTGGTTGGTCAACGATCCTTAACTTAACACGCGGCAAATCCGCATGGTCCGGCGAAAGCCTTGGCCTGTCACAGGAAAGGAGGAGCGCCAGGGTAGAAGGCTTGGTTGGCCTGGGCGGGAGTCGACCCGGGATTCGAACCCGGGACCGCGCGAATGGTGAGCGCCCCACTTGTCACTACACCATCTCCGCCTTTGTAATAATATACGTATAATAATATACGTGTAATAATATACGAATACAGGGCACGCTCAAAGTGTGTTGAGACCCGCCCACAGTGGGCGGAGCTTGCCCTAAATCGCAGGATACTCATTTTTAAAGTTTGTAGCTCGGTTCCAGAGCATTGCAAAGACCGGAAAAACGTGCGTCAAGGTCGGCAAAGGGTCGCCGGTGAGGATTGTGGGGCAAAAACGTTGTGGGCGGAGCCTGCTCCGAGGTGGGCGGAGCCAGACAAAAGGTCTGTAAAAGTTCCAGAGCACTCCGAAGACCGGAATAAAGTGAATTCAGGTCAGCAAGGGGTCGCCGATTAGAAATGTGGGGTATACATATTGTGGGCGGGGCCAGCCCGAGGTGGGCGGAGCCAGACGAAAATTCTCTAAAACTGTCCCAGAGCACTTCAAAGACCGGAAAAAAACGTGGATTAAGGTCAGCAGAGGGTCGCCGGTGAGGACTGTGGGCACAAAAATTGGGGGCGGAGCCTGCTTCGAAGTGGGCGGAGTCAGACAAAAGATCTGCAGAAACGGTCCCAGAGCACTCCGAAGACCGGAAAAAAGTGGATTAAGGTCAGCAGAGGGTCGCCAGTGAGGATTGTGGGGCACAAAAATTGGGGGCGGAGCCTGTTTCGAGGTGGGCGGAGCCAGACAAAAATTCTGTAGAACGGTTCCAGAACACTTCAGACACCGGAAAAAAAGTGGATTAAGGTCAGCAGAGGTCGCCGGTGAAGATTGTGGGCACAAAAATTGTGGGCGGGGTCTGCTCTGAGGTGGGCGGAGTCAGACGAAGAATCTGTAAAATAGCTCAAGAGTACTTCAGACACCGGAAAAAAGTGGAGTACAGAACAAAAGGCGGATATCAGTTGAGTCTAGAAATATGTGAAAGAAAGTACGCGCGGCGAAGCCGCGCCCGCCCGGCGCAGCCGGGCCGTATCAGAAGGAGCCGCGCCGGCGTCAGGCGAGGCGACTGGTAATGCTATAAGAACGAGGCACATATCAGCTATTTACCCTCCGAACAAGTATGGTCTATAGGCAGCAAAAGGAAAACGGGTTCTGAAAACAAACCAATTAAGAAAGGTGGGCAATCAGAGACCAGAGATATGTTCATACTCTCTTTGGCCAATGTCTACACCAGTCAGCAATGGTGCAATTACGCCACAGCACGGGGCATGGACCCTTACCGCAATTCCGACCCTGGAGTATATCGACAGCCCTCGTGAAACCGGCAAGCTCGACAGTGGCTAGGATACCATACCACATGGTCAAGGGCACGTAGTCGACCGATATAATGTTCAGGCAGCTGCTGTTTGCTTCGACTAAAGGATTTACCTATAGTATGCGAGGGTGAATGGCCAATGCTAAAGGAACGAGGTATGCAAAGTGCTAAAGAAGAGCCGAAGATTAAGAACAGAAACTATCGAACCAAAAACAAGCAAATAGCAATTCCTGCACAAAAACCGACATTCCCGCACAGTGTATTTAACTAAAATGAAGAGACACAATCTCCACTCTCTCGAAGACTGGGTGCTCGCTGTTAACAAAGATGTGAGAAGATATGAGGGAACTCAACACTATCAATTCTTTGCTGTTTTGTTCTTCGATGCTAGAGTTTACCAAGCCCGAACTTCGTATCCAGGGAAAATTTTCAGCCTTTTAAGGTAACTCTACTTGAGCTTAATATCGCACTCACTAGGCGCAAAAACGTCTGACGCTCAACTAAGAAGCCCCTGGCGCCAGAAGGACCGAATGTGACTGAGCTAGTCGTTGCAATGATTCACCGATAAGCGGCAGAGTTGCCTCGACCACGTCCGCTCGACGCGTGTGCTTCGGCTACGCTCAGTGCTGAAGCTGTAAGCGAGCGAAACCCTGAGAGCGCATGTAAGCGACCGAACCTTTCAGACCGAGTACTAATGCACTTCAAGAGCGAAGCTGCTGGCGAGAAAATACTGTCTCAGCTGCAGCAGTCATACGAACAGGCTTAACTGCCGCGTGCTTCCCGATCCCCTATTCCTTTGCACCCTGGACAGCTTGCTCAATGCGAAACTGGAACAGCGTTGAAATAAGAAACTCACTGGTTCGCCAGAAAAATAACAACTGCTGGTATATGATCAAAATTGAAGTTGTATGGTAGCTCATTACGAGTTGTATCAATACTAAATAATCAAAGATAAGGGAACAACAAAGAATAGCGCAACTGAATGTAACGGCGAAGGAACTCACACATAAAATTTAATCAACTCCGGTGAAGATGAAAAATAGTTGGCAGTATTGTGGTAAACGTGCAACGCCGTTGTGGACGGTGCATGCCAGCCACCACCTGAGAAGAACACTACCACATCGTGAGAGGTATTGTGCTGAAAACAGGTTACACTACTAACTCAAATGCTAAAAGGATATCTTAAAACTGTGCTGTCCCTCTTGCAATCTGAATGTGAAACGCATAAAAGAGGCACCAAAAATTTT
>MU966990.1:7454-19801 GCA_036418165.1 Cooperia oncophora | reverse complement strand
CTACTAAGTCGGATAGCTATGCCACTGTCAACCTTAGTGGGCGGGAAAGCAGTTTTACAAGGCAGAACTCTGCGCAAATTTTTTTTGCAGAGCAGTTTCGAAAGCCTTTCCCGGAGCTAGTGGAAGAGCTCGATTACGCAAGCTTAGGTAACGGTTGATTACGGTCAGCTTGCCAGAAGGAACAACGATTGACAATCTGACTGGCCCTCACACTCATAAAACTTCTCACCGGGACCCACTTCACACGCGGAAGGAGGATCGGCCGGCGAAGCCGGCCGATCCGACTGGCCCTCCACATAGAAAACTTCTCACCGGACCGGAAGGAGGATCGGCCGGCGAAGCCGGCCGATCCGACTGGCCCTCCCTCTCATGGAAAACTTCTCACCGGGACCCACTTCACACCCGGAAGGAGGATCGGCCGGCGAAGCCGGCCGATCCGACTGGCCCTCCCTCTCATGGAAAACTTCTCACCGGGACCCACTTCACACCCGGAAGGAGGATCGGCCGGCGAAGCTCCGACTGGCCCTCCCTCTCATGGAAAACTTCTCACCGGGACCCACTTCACACCCGGAAGGAGGATCGGCCGGCGAAGCTCCGACTGGCCCTCCCTCTCATGGAAAACTTCTCACAGGGACCCACTTCACACGCGGAAGGAGGATCGGCCGGCGAAGCCGGCCGATCCGACTGGCCCTCCCTCACATGGAAAACTTCTCACAGGGACCCACTTCACACGCGGAAGGAGGATCGGCCGGCGAAGCCGGCCGATCCGACTGGCCCTCCCTCACATGGAAAACTTCTCACAGGGACCCACTTCACACGCGGAAGGAGGATCGGCCGGCGAAGCCGGCCGATCCGACTGGCCCTCCCTCACATGGAAAACTTCTCACAGGGACCCACTTCACACGCGGAAGGAGGATCGGCCGGAAGCCGGCCGATCCGACTGGCCCTCCCTCACATGGAAAACTTCTCACAGGGACCCACTTCACACGCGGAAGGAGGATCGGCCGGCGAAGCCGGCCGATCCGACTGGCCCTCCCTCACATGGAAAACTTCTCACAGGGACCCACTTCACACGCGGAAGGAGGATCGGCCGGCGAAGCCGGCCGATCCGACTGGCCCTCCCTCACATGGAAAACTTCTCACAGGGACCCACTTCACACGCGGAAGGAGGATCGGCCGGCGAAGCCGGCCGATCCGACTGGCCCTCCCTCACATGGAAAACTTCTCACAGGGACCCACTTCACACGCGGAAGGAGGATCGGACTCCGACTGGCCCTCCCTCACATGGAAAACTTCTCACAGGGACCCACTTCACACGCGGAAGGAGGATCGGCCGGCGAAGCTCCGACTGGCCCTCCCTCACATGGAAAACTTCTCACAGGGACCCACTTCACACGCGGAAGGAGGATCGGCCGGCGAAGCCGGCCGATCCGACTGGCCCTCCCTCACATGGAAAACTTCTCACAGGGACCCACTTCACACGCGGAAGGAGGATCGGCCGGCGAAGCCGGCCGATCCGACTGGCCCTCCCTCACATGGAAAACTTCTCACAGGGACCCACTTCACACGCGGAAGGAGGATCGGCCGGCGAAGCCGGCCGATCCGACTGGCCCTCCCTCACATGGAAAACTTCTCACAGGGACCCACTTCACACGCGGAAGGAGGATCGGCCGGCGACCGGCCGATCCGACTGGCCCTCCCTCACATGGAAAACTTCTCACAGGGACCCACTTCACACGCGGAAGGAGGATCGGCCGGCGAAGCCCGATCCGACTGGCCCTCCCTCACATGGAAAACTTCTCACAGGGACCCACTTCACACGCGGAAGGAGGATCGGCCGGCGAAGCCGGCCGATCCGACTGGCCCTCCCTCACATGGAAAACTTCTCACAGGGACCCACTTCACACGCGGAAGGAGGATCGGCCGGCGAAGCCGGCCGATCCGACTGGCCCTCCCTCACATGGAAAACTTCTCACAGGGACCCACTTCACACGCGGAAGGAGGATCGGCCGGTGAAGCCGGCCGATCCGACTGGCCCTCCCTCACATGGAAAACTTCTCACAGGGACCCACTTCACACGCGGAAGGAGGATCGGCCGGCGAAGCCGGCCGATCCGACTGGCCCTCCCTCACATGGAAAACTTCTCACAGGGACCCACTTCACACGCGGAAGGAGGATCGGCCGGCGAAGCCGGCCGATCCGACTGGCCCTCCCTCACATGGAAAACTTCTCACAGGGACCCACTTCACACGCGGAAGGAGGATCCGACTGGCCCTCCCTCACATGGAAAACTTCTCACAGGGACCCACTTCACACGCGGAAGGAGGATCGGCCGGCCCGGCCGATGGACTGGCTCCCTCACATGGAAATCTCACAGGGACCCACTTCACACGCGGAAGGAGGATCGGCCGGCGAAGCCGGCCGATCCGACTGGCCCTCCCTCACATGGAAAACTTCTCACAGGGACCCACTTCACACGCGAAGGAGGATCGGCCGGATCCGACTGGCCCTCCCTCACATGGAAAACTTCTCACAGGGACCCACTTCACACGCGGAAGGAGGATCGGCCGGCGAAGCCGGCCGATCCGACTGGCCCTCCCTCACATGGAAAACTTCTCACAGGGACCCACTTCACACGCGGAAGGAGGATCGGCCGGCGAAGCCGGCCGATCCGACTGGCCCTCCCTCACATGGAAAACTTCTCACAGGGACCCACTTCACACGCGGAAGGAGGATCGGCCGGCGAAGCCGGCCGATCCGACTGGCCCTCCCTCACATGGAAAACTTCTCACAGGGACCCACTTCACACGCGGAAGGAGGATCGGCCGGCGAAGCCGGCCGATCCGACTGGCCCTCCCTCACATGGAAAACTTCTCACAGGGACCCACTTCACACGCGGAAGGAGGATCGGCCGGCGAAGCCGGCCGATCCGACTGGCCCTCCCTCACATGGAAAACTTCTCACAGGGACCCACTTCACACGCGGAAGGAGGATCGGCCGGCGAAGCCGGCCGATCCGACTGGCCCTCCCTCACATGGAAAACTTCTCACAGGGACCCACTTCACACGCGGAAGGAGGATCGGCCGGCGAAGCCGGCCGATCCGACTGGCCCTCCCTCACATGGAAAACTTCTCACAGGGACCCACTTCACACGCGGAAGGAGGATCGGCCGGCGAAGCCGGCCGATCCGACTGGCCCTCCCTCACATGGAAAACTTCTCACAGGGACCCACTTCACACGCGGAAGGAGGATCGGCCGGTGAAGCCGGCCGATCCGACTGGCCCTCCCTCACATGGAAAACTTCTCACAGGGACCCACTTCACACGCGGAAGGAGGATCGGCCGGCGAAGCCGGCCGATCCGACTGGCCCTCCCTCACATGGAAAACTTCTCACAGGGACCCACTTCACACGCGGAAGGAGGATCGGCCGGCCGCCGCCCTCCCTCACATGGAAAACTTCTCACAGGGACCCACTTCACACGCGGAAGGAGGATCGGCCGGCGAAGCCGGCCGATCCGACTGGCCCTCCCTCACATGGAAAACTTCTCACAGGGACCCACTTCACACGCGGAAGGAGGATCGGCCGGCGAAGCCGGCCGATCCGACTGGCCCTCCCTCACATGGACAGGGACCCACTTCACACGCGGAAGGAGGATCGACTGGCCCTCCCTCACATGGAAAACTTCTCACAGGGACCCACTTCACACGCGGAAGGAGGATCGGCCGGCGAAGCCGGCCGATCCGACTGGCCCTCCCTCACATGGAAAACTTCTCACAGGGACCCACTTCACACGCGGAAGGAGGATCGGCCGGCGCCGGCCGATCCGACTGGCCCTCACATGGAAAACTTCTCACAGGGACCCACTTCACACGCGGAAGGAGGATCGGCCGGCGAAGCCGGCCGATCCGACTGGCCCTCCCTCACATGGAAAACTTCTCACAGGGACCCACTTCACACGCGGAAGGAGGATCGGCCGGCGAAGCCGGCCGATCCGACTGGCCCTCCCTCACATGGAAAACTTCTCACAGGGACCCACTTCACACGCGGAAGGAGGATCGGCCGGTGAAGCCGGCCGATCCGACTGGCCCTCCCTCACATGGAAAACTTCTCACAGGGACCCACTTCACACGCGGAAGGAGGATCGGCCGGTGAAGCCGGCCGATCCGACTGGCCCTCCCTCACATGGAAAACTTCTCACAGGGACCCACTTCACACGCGGAAGGAGGATCGGCCGGCGAAGCCGGCCGATCCGACTGGCCCTCCCTCACATGGAAAACTTCTCACAGGGACCCACTTCACACGCGGAAGGAGGATCGGCCGGTGAAGCCGGCCGATCCGACTGGCCCTCCCTCACATGGAAAACTTCTCACAGGGACCCACTTCACACGCGGAAGGAGGATCGGCCGAAGCCGGCCGATCCGACTGGCCCTCCCTCACATGGAAAACTTCTCACAGGGACCCACTTCACACGCGGAAGGAGGATCCGATCCGACTGGCCCTCCCTCACATGGAAAACTTCTCACAGGGACCCACTTCACACGCGGAAGGAGGATCGGCCGGCGAAGCCGGCCGATCCGACTGGCCCTCCCTCACATGGAAAACTTCTCACAGGGACCCACTTCACACGCGGAAGGAGGATCGGCCGGTGAAGCCGGCCGATCCGACTGGCCCTCCCTCACATGGAAAACTTCTCACAGGGACCCACTTCACACGCGGAAGGAGGATCGGCCGGGAAGCCGGCCGATCCGACTGGCCCTCCCTCACATGGAAAACTTCTCACAGGGACCCACTTCACACGCGGAAGGAGGATCGGCCGGCGAAGCCGGCCGATCCGACTGGCCCTCCCTCACATGGAAAACTTCTCACAGGGACCCACTTCACACGCGGAAGGAGGATCGGCCGGCGAAGCCGGCCGATCCGACTGGCCCTCCCTCACATGGAAAACTTCTCACAGGGACCCACTTCACACGCGGAAGGAGGATCGGCCGGTGAAGCCGGCCGATCCGACTGGCCCTCCCTCACATGGAAAACTTCTCACAGGGACCCACTTCACACGCGGAAGGAGGATCGGCCGGTGAAGCCGGCCGATCCGACTGGCCCTCCCTCACATGGAAAACTTCTCACAGGGACCCACTTCACACGCGGAAGGAGGATCGGCCGGCGAAGCCGGCCGATCCGACTGGCCCTCCCTCACATGGAAAACTTCTCACAGGGACCCACTTCACACGCGGAAGGAGGATCGGCCGGCGAAGCCGGCCGATCCGACTGGCCCTCCCTCACATGGAAAACTTCTCACAGGGACCCACTTCACACGCGGAAGGAGGATCGGCCGGCGAAGCCGGCCGATCCGACTGGCCTCCCTCACATGGAAAACTTCTCACAGGGACCCACTTCACACGCGGAAGGAGGATCGGCCGGCGAAGCCGGCCGATCCGACTGGCCCTCCCTCACATGGAAAACTTCTCACAGGGACCCACTTCACACGCGGAAGGAGGATCGGCCGGCGAAGCTCCGACTGGCCCTCCCTCACATGGAAAACTTCTCACAGGGACCCACTTCACACGCGGAAGGAGGATCGGCCGGCGAAGCCGGCCGATCCGACTGGCCCTCCCTCACATGGAAAACTTCTCACAGGGACCCACTTCACACGCGGAAGGAGGATCGGCCGGTGAAGCCGGCCGATCCGACTGGCCCTCCCTCACATGGAAAACTTCTCACAGGGACCCACTTCACACGCGGAAGGAGGATCGGCCGGCGAAGCCGGCCGATCCGACTGGCCCTCCCTCACATGGAAAACTTCTCACAGGGACCCACTTCACACGCGGAAGGAGGATCGGCCGACTCCGACTGGCCCTCCCTCACATGGAAAACTTCTCACAGGGACCCACTTCACACGCGGAAGGAGGATCGGCCGGCGAAGCCGGCCGATCCGACTGGCCCTCCCTCACATGGAAAACTTCTCACAGGGACCCACTTCACACGCGGAAGGAGGATCGGCCGGCGAAGCCGGCCGATCCGACTGGCCCTCCCTCACATGGAAAACTTCTCACAGGGACCCACTTCACACGCGGAAGGAGGATCGGCCGGCGAAGCCGGCCGATCCGACTGGCCCTCCCTCACATGGAAAACTTCTCACAGGGACCCACTTCACACGCGGAAGGAGGATCGGCCGGCGAAGCTCCGACTGGCCCTCCCTCACATGGAAAACTTCTCACAGGGACCCACTTCACACGCGGAAGGAGGATCGGCCGGCGAAGCCGGCCGATCCGACTGGCCCTCCCTCACATGGAAAACTTCTCACAGGGACCCACTTCACACGCGGAAGGAGGATCGGCCGGCGAAGCCGGCCGATCCGACTGGCCCTCCCTCACATGGAAAACTTCTCACAGGGACCCACTTCACACGCGGAAGGAGGATCGGCCGGCGAAGCCGGCCGATCCGACTGGCCCTCCCTCACATGGAAAACTTCTCACAGGGACCCACTTCACACGCGGAAGGAGGATCGGCCGGTGAAGCCGGCCGATCCGACTGGCCCTCCCTCACATGGAAAACTTCTCACAGGGACCCACTTCACACGCGGAAGGAGGATCGGCCGGCGAAGCCGGCCGATCCGACTGGCCCTCCCTCACATGGAAAACTTCTCACAGGGACCCACTTCACACGCGGAAGGAGGATCGGCCGGTGAAGCCGGCCGATCCGACTGGCCCTCCCTCACATGGAAAACTTCTCACAGGGACCCACTTCACACGCGGAAGGAGGATCGGCCGGTGAAGCCGGCCGATCCGACTGGCCCTCCCTCACATGGAAAACTTCTCACAGGGACCCACTTCACACGCGGAAGGAGGATCGGCCGGCGAAGCCGGCCGATCCGACTGGCCCTCCCTCACATGGAAAACTTCTCACAGGGACCCACTTCACACGCGGAAGGAGGATCGGCCGGCGAAGCCGGCCGATCCGACTGGCCCTCCCTCACATGGAAAACTTCTCACAGGGACCCACTTCACACGCGGAAGGAGGATCGGCCGGCGAAGCCGGCCGATCCGACTGGCCCTCCCTCACATGGAAAACTTCTCACAGGGACCCACTTCACACGCGGAAGGAGGATCGGCCGGCGAAGCCGGCCGATCCGACTGGCCCTCCCTCACATGGAAAACTTCTCACAGGGACCCACTTCACACGCGGAAGGAGGATCGGCCGGCGAAGCCGGCCGATCCGACTGGCCCTCCCTCACATGGAAAACTTCTCACAGGGACCCACTTCACACGCGGAAGGAGGATCGGCCGAAGCCGGCCGATCCGACTGGCCCTCCCTCACATGGAAAACTTCTCACAGGGACCCACTTCACACGCGGAAGGAGGATCGGCCGGCGAAGCCGGCCGATCCGACTGGCCCTCCCTCACATGGAAAACTTCTCACAGGGACCCACTTCACACGCGGAAGGAGGATCGGCCGGCGAAGCCGGCCGATCCGACTGGCCCTCCCTCACATGGAAAACTTCTCACAGGGACCCACTTCACACGCGGAAGGAGGATCGGCCGGCGAAGCCGGCCGATCCGACTGGCCCTCCCTCACATGGAAAACTTCTCACAGGGACCCACTTCACACGCGGAAGGAGGATCGGCCGGCGAAGCCGGCCGATCCGACTGGCCCTCCCTCACATGGAAAACTTCTCACAGGGACCCACTTCACACGCGGAAGGAGGATCGGCCGAAGCTCCGACTGGCCCTCCCTCACATGGAAAACTTCTCACAGGGACCCACTTCACACGCGGAAGGAGGATCGGCCGGCGAAGCCGGCCGATCCGACTGGCCCTTCAGAATGGAGGCACCAGTGAAGGCAAGGTTCAGGATTCGGTTGGAGGCGGCTAACTGTAGTATTTCAGATCGCTGAATAAGGTGCTAGGCACCGAAAAAGAAAGGAACATAAACAACAAAAAAAATTTTTTGCGAGAAAATTTTTGGTGCCTCTTTTATGTGTTTCACATCCAGCTAAACGGACAATCGACACGAAAGAGAATTCCTTGTAGAAGGACATTAATAACTCACTCTGTTCTCGATCAAATCATGGAATGTACGCAGAGTGAGTCGCTGAAGAACATGTTCATCCTTCAAGCGTTGATGTACAGGTGAGTATTTCACTCCACTGAACCTGAACACAGAAGCTGCACTTTCACTCCAAAATCCATTCGTCAAGCGCCTTCTGGATGCGTAATGGGCTCATTCGCACCGGAGCATGTCCTCACCCCCCCCCCCAAAGCTACATTGCCGTCGGTTTATTTTCCCAGAGTCTTATGCCAATTATCCGGCCACAAAGAGAGAAAGGCCTGGTTGAAATGTACTCAGAGAATCGGGATTCAGTACCACAACCCGAATCTAACCAGGAAAGGTCATCAGGTCAGCCCGGCCATTTCCAATGAGCTGCACACCGTTGTACGCGTCTTGGGACGGTGAACTCAAATCTGTCTTCAGAATTTGCGGAACGATTCTCTGAACGGAGTTATGGAGGGTTTTATCCCCGCGTGGTTGTTTCACATGCTATCGCGAGGAAACGTGGAAGCGTTTACATTTATGTATGGAGTCATTCTGAAACGTGGTAGTAGAGCGCAACGGGTAGGGAGCGGGTTTCTTAGGCGAGACGTCGTAGGATCGGTTCCGGGGCAGGTCCCTTTTTTGCATTTGTCCAAGAACATAGCCGACAAAGCTTCTAACATCTCTGCTCGCCTGCACTATCCCACCCTGCGATCAGTTTTTTTTTTGAAAGTGTAGACCCATTGTGGCCTGAAAGTGTTGCTTGTACCCCTCGTAACACGTGTCACAAGGGTTTTTGCAATGAAATACCATCATATTCATGTTCAGCGGGTTAAATTACCCCTGGGGACAAGTTTCTAGCCGAATCTGATTTTTCGACCTCACTTGGAAAATGTGGGCTATTCCAGCAGCAGATTGGAGCTCACCTACCATCGATGACTGGTCTCGGAATGGGATTTCCTCCCGATAGTCAAGAAAATGATGCAGACGGCACAAATAAGTAAGCCAGGTACTGTTGTTTGCAAAAAGACATGACTGAAGAGTTATTTCAGTTCGAAGACCAGTCATCACCAGTATGCTAGTCATAGTATCGCTGTTAGCTATCAGTCAGCCATGACTATCCATACCCCATTTTTTCGAAGTTGAGTCAGAAGCTCAGATTTTGCTAAGGTGACGTCCCTAGGGGTTATTTGACCCCTGAACACGAATATGATACCTGTTTTGCGCGAAGAGCGCTGTGAGTCGCGCTACATGTGCCAACGCTTCGGCGCCAGCGCGCCCGTAAGAAGAAAAACAGTAAAGAAAAACCTCCATAACTCCGCTCAGAGAATCGTTCTGCAAATTTTGAAGACAGTTCTGAGTTCACGTGTCAAGATGAGTACAGTGATGTGCATCTCATTGCAAATGGCCAGGCTGACCTGTTGACCTTTCCTGGTAAGCTTTACCGTCGTGTACAGCACCATTTGTAGCTACCCCTGCTCCATTTAAGCAAATTTTACGTTGAAACCTCATTAACCAGGCGAACGACATATGTGCGCTACAAAATTATGAGTTCAGCAAACCAAGCGCTACAGTGCACCTCCAGAAATTGCGCGTAAAATTGAAACTAAGCTCCTGGCTGAGCCAGATACGATAGCGAAGCAGCCAGCAGCAGACTAAGCGAAAATTGAGTGGTGCTGCACGCATGTGGTGCTCCTACGCACTTAATTTCAGGTGCAGTTTAGGATACTGTATCCGTCCTGTTCTCCTGAACTTATAACTCACTAAACAAACCTTGTTGTACTATCATCTTCGCTCATGAGATGATCTGAGATAAGGTAGGAATGGTAGTCATGAATGAATTCACGTACACGCTTTCTGTAAAAAGTAAGTATAAAGCGAAAAATCTTGCAAAAAATGTTTTTATAGACAAGAAGTAAAAGTCAAGGATTCACTGAGAATACGATCCATCCATAACAGAGAACAGTTCTCGGCTGTTGTCGATAGCGATGACCAGCGGCTGCTGAAAGACAGAGTCACTTCCGAAACGTTTACCAGAAAAGCAGGCGCAAGAGAAGACAGAATCGGTCCTGGAGGATGCACACTGAGATACCACGGCAACTCTGGTCATCTGCGTCGTTCCTCTAGCCGATGTAGTGATCCCTTCCTTTTCCCAGGCTCAGCGCAGAAGAGCACCGACGAGTAGAGCAGGCAGGGTCTAGTATAGCGGGTGGCCCCCTCAACTATGCTAGCTCCACTTTTTATTGACATCACAAAACCAGCCTTACTGTATCCACAATCCCACCAAACCCAGTATGCACCCATCTTACAGTGTCCACCATCCACCATACCAATAGCAGAATGTTGGCTCACCTGTGCATCTATTAGTCCCCATTTATTCAAGAAATACGAATAATGAAGCGAGTCAAGAACGGCAAACTTCAATGTGTCATTTTCCTGAATATTTCTCTTGAACCCGAAACACTTTTAGCACATGGCGAAGTGAATGAAGTCGTGACGTCGAGTTCACTAACCTCACGTTCGTGACATCCCATTCCTCGAACAGTCGTATCTACACTTGGAAGAGGCTCATCGAAAAGATCAGCTTCCTTAATTTCAACCATTAAAAACAGAATACTTATTTTCGAAGTTGAAGACACTAGGAAATTATTGACCTCGTTGTTCTCTGGATACTTCATATATTCGTACAAACGACTTCGCATACATGAGTCGGCTAGTCTCAGCTCTCGATCACGCACTCGGCTTCGAGCTTAAAACTTTGTTGAAGAAAATCGGCAATGTTAAAGGCGCATGTATACGAAAATTAATTGGACAAAAGAAAGTCGAAAACCCATAGGAAAAACGCATGGTAAATGCATCATGCACCTCATAGCCTAAGTGAATGCAGCGAGGAGAGTTTCTCAAAGCAATGGGAGAAGGTGGAGGGAGCGGCATGAGGTTAGCATCCCGTTACATAAGGAATGGCAAGAGCTTCATGAATGGTGGAAGCTCATACAGAAGAAGGGCGCTGTTTGGCCTGAGAAGATATGTTACATTTCCACTATTCCTTTCGCGGATTGATCCTAATTACCCGATTTCATTTTAGCGAGGCCAGTAATTTTTTATGAACCATCATCTATCGATGTTCTTATGCCAGTACATCCTATAAGTAGGTACTGCTCCTATTAGTGTCGTTATATACTGTCGGAGGCTAAAAGGCCGAGAAAAGAAGAGACAAGATGCCCTCTGGAAGCAACAGAAAGGAATACGATCAACATACCAATCTGTTTTTGCACTGCAGTCAACTCAGGCTGAGAAAACTCCTCGTAATAGGAGCAACACCGAGATAAAACTGAATCTGTAAAGCAAAAATAGATATAAACTATGAGAGGATTAAAATGTAAACATTTAACATGCACTCGCCTAGCTACTACTTCTAGAGAACATTGAAACTTGCTTGCATTTAAGCTCCCATTTCGCACAGCACCACACTGTTTAGTCGCGACCAGCACCTGTTCTGTCCAATGACTTCGACGACTGCGGGATCCCTCTTGCTGCTCGCCAGCAGTCACATCCTTATGATTCTCGTCTTCCCAGTGATATTTTGCTGAAGAAACACATGCCATGTTCCAGTCCACAGACGGCAAAAGAGATCGACAGCACGAGTCCATCTTAAAAAAAATTATAAAGCTATTAGATTTTTAAATAACTGCAGATATGGTCAGGATACTACAAAATAACGAGTGTGGAGCGTTAGGCTGCGTTCATACTTTGTGTTAGCGTACGCCAGCGACCAGAAAAGTATGGATATCAATCTATCGCACACCAGCGTAAACCAGCGTAGAGCATGTTTCGAGCGACTAGGAAAGTGTAGACATTGAATTAGCGTTCGCCAGCGAATAGCAGCGTTCTCGTTCAATTTTATCAAGCCTAAATTGCTCGCGACAATTCTGGCGTGCCCTGGCATACGTTCTACACTCTGCCCATGCTGGCTTACTGACGCAAAGTATTAACGCAGCCTTACCTCTCAGTCGCGTCGAAATAGTCATTGCAAGGGAGGCGGGGTGGGAGTATTGTTTGTATCAGTGCCCTACCCCTTAACACGGAAGCACCGCTGCGCGTCAACTCTATCTCCCGTGTCAGTCTCCAGAAAAGCGCGATGACGCGACTGCGATGTAACACTCCACATCCCGAAATAACATGCAAGTTAGGAATTCAGCTCAAGTGGAACAGAAATTTGATGAGCCCAATAAAATGCAAACGCTGCAGAAAACGTTAAACCATCAGGGCGCACGACCGCCAAGTCGAAAATTCTTCAGTGCCCCTCAACTTCACCCATA
>MU966988.1:6651-23530 GCA_036418165.1 Cooperia oncophora | reverse complement strand
GCTCTTCCGATAGATTTCAAATCGCTATAAGTTACACTTCATTAAATTTTTATCTGACATTTTTACTACCATATTAAAGAGCACATTAAATACTATAATGATACTCCGCCACAGCCTTCTGGAGGAGCGCCATCGAGAGATTCGGCCGCGCGAAAGTGAGTGGGTACCGGAGTTGAGCGAGATCGTTGATTTCTCCGCCACTGTAGACCACCCTGTTGAGCTCCGCCCGAACCGAGTAATTGAGGGGGTTTAGTTCAGGACCCCCGCTTAAATACTCCATCTTTTCCAGGTACTCAACGTTCTTCCATTCCAAGTAGGCGGGAGTTTTTCCAAAACCCTTCGATTCCATGTGGTGGCACCCAAACCTGTAGCAGCACAAGGTCTCCAAGAAGGTACGGGCGACCACATGTAGGGAGGATATTCTCGAGTTACTTGATGTAACCGCCAGCGCTCACCTTCAGTCGGGGTCTACAAAGAAAATATCGGTCTTCCCATTCCAGGTACGGCCGGTCCACACCATCAACCCGCGCCTTGGTGAATGGGGTGAAGATGATGTCCTGGACCGTAGCGACGTTGCCGGAGCTGCTCGATGTTTGAGGTCTTGCAGATCAAGAGTACTGGTCTCCAGGTAGCTATCCATGGGTGATTCCATTCAAGAAGTTCCGCAGCTGTTTGGAGGCCACGTGAATTCCAAAGGCGTTCTCCACTCAGGCCGCGACTGGAGATGACTTCATATTTTGGTGTACATGAAGGTGATGGGCGAGAGCCAGCTCCTGCTTATAGAGGAACATCTTGGGTATCTTCCGCCCTGGTACTCCACTTCCTCTGTCTGGGCTGCGAAAACTTCGCTCATATGTGACTCGGCCGGAATGACTTTTTTTGCCCCCCCCCCCTGTATATAGGTTGGAAGGAAAGTCTTGTCACTGTTGTGACTTTTTTCCCTTTTTATTTTCTAACTCAATATACAGTGGGAATTAGTCAACAATATACTCGTCATAGTTAGCCACTACAGTGCTCCACCCAATGGACAGGTAAGCATTCCCCTCCTCCCAGAACTGAGAAGGCTGCGAGTAGAGTAAGTCAGCGCCCTCTCGACTGATGTCATCAAAATTGCTGAAAGTTTTCTTAGCTAAGAAAGCCTTAAGGAGGCGGAGCAGGTAGCAGTCGTAGGGGACTACGTCAGGAGAATATTATGAGGACTGGTCTTCCAGCCTTGCTCCTCAATTATTTGGTAGGTCTTCATAGCAGGTATGGGGTCTCGTGTACTACGAACGAGGTGACCCGAAGCTAGTCTCGGTCATTCTCCAACAATTTTCACTCGTTTCGGGAGCTGAGCGACACAAATGGTGGCGGTGATCGTTCTTACGGAGCAGCTCGTTCTGCAGCACCTCCTCGCGTCCCAGGAGCAGCACAGGAGAACCTTTTCGGAATACATGCCCGGTTTGGACTGCTAGAATGGATCTTCTCCTTGAGAGAGACAAACGGTACTGTGTGGTCTGACAAGGGAATGGTTTGAACTTCCCATGGAACTTTGAATGGAGACCTAGGTACATCGATAGAGCCTCGAATGCTGATTACGAATATGCAGATTAAAAGTGCTACGGGGACCTCCCAGACGAGATCTGGGTGGTCAAAGTTTGAGTTCTGGCTCGTAAGCGCTGCTGATCGATGCTTCGGCAGTGCCACCGTGGCCTCGTGGTAATGGTCTCGCTTTCAAGTCAAACGCATGCGGGTTTGCATCCGGTTGGCGCGAAAATTTTTGCTTCGCTCCGTATAAGAGCTTCAACTCTAATTTTCTTCTTCCGAATTTACGGCCCAGCAGGGCAAGTAGATCAAGTACATCAAGTATACGACGTACTCGATCTAGTATGGATTTGGTCATATCTGCCCTCTCTGAACATATTACCCATCCGACAATTCAAAGTTTTAGCGAGAAATTCGTTCATGGGAGATTTCGACCCCCTGAACACGAATATCACATCCGACGAAAAAACGCTCGTCTGGCCAAAGTGCGATTCTGGGCAACTAGATTGAGTACGTCATATACTTGATGTACTTGATCTACTTGCCCTGCTGGGCCGTAAATTCGGAAGAATTTCGAAAATTAGAGTTGAAGCTCTTATACGGAGCGAAGCAAAAATTTTCGCGCCAACCGGATGCAAACCCGCATGCGTTTGACTTGAAAGCGAGACCATTACCACGAGGCCACGGTGGCACTGCCGAGGCATCGATCAGCAGCGCTTACGAGCCAGAACTCAAACTTTGACCACCCAGATCTCGTCTGGGAGGTCCCCGTAGCACTTTTAATCTGCATATTCGTAATCAGCATTCGAGGCTCTATCGATGTACCTAGGTCTCCATTCAAAGTTCCATGGGAAGTTCAAACCATTCCCTTGTGAGATCGTAGAGGATCCATCTCTCATCCCACTAAGCAGTCTCCGGAAACTCCTTCTGACGAGGGCAGAGAAGGGGAGACTGACCAAGGGGTACCCGGGTGCACAGCGTGCCATCGGTCAAGGTATGAATGATCCATCAAGCCAGTACTTCTTGGTAGTCAAAGGCTTACAGGCGGTGGACGACTGTCAGTTAGGTACATCCGAGTCTTGTCGCAAGACTGCGGGTAGGTAGCCTCTGGATCCCCCTTGTCTGCTTCGAGAATGGTGGAGTCTTATACTTCTTGGGGCCGTCCCAACCAAGGTTTGCCTTCGAGGATCGAGTCTCTTTTCGCGAAGCGAGCGAACTAAAAGTGGAACGATCCTGACGATAGTGGTCTCCTTTCTCAATGCACTGTTGATGTTACGGACAGCTGCCGGCTCCAGTGCCGCGGGGCCACTGATAGAAGATGATGACTCGAAGATACCCCTGTGAAAATGACATCGTAATTAAACCCAGGGAAGAGCAGGCGCCCTCACACGCCTCTTGCAGGAAAGCTCCCAGAGTGTCCTACAAGCATAGCATGTTACGTCATGTACGAGCATCGAGAATCAAAAACTGTAAGCTTTTCAAAAAACACTGACAGGACTTTCCTTCCAACCTATATATATATATATATATATATATATATATATATATATATATATATATATATATATATATATATATATATATATATATATATATATATATATATATATATATATATATATATATATATATATATATATATATATATATATATATATATATATATATATATATATATATATATATATATATATATAGGTCAGTGTTTTGTTTGGTAAAGTCCATGTCAGTGTTTTTGTTTCTGTTACAGTTTTTGATTCTCGATGCTCGTAGATGACGTAACATGCTGCGCTTGTAGGAACCACACCTATATATATATATATATATATATATATATATATATATATATATATATATATATATATATATATATATATATATATATATATATATATATATATATATATATATATATATATATATATATATATATATATATATATATATATATATATATATATATATATATATATATATATATATATATATATATTAGGTTGGTTGAAGCGATCAAGAGATGGGAATTCGTACCTTGAAAAAGAGCATCGCGTGGGGAGGGCCTCCCCGGGAGGGAGCCTGCAGACCTACCCACTAATTTTCAAACGTCTAACATTAACTGAGGTGATGGTTGATAATTATAAGGAACCGCTCCATGGCCACTACCAGTTCCTCAATATCTGGCATGATCTCCACAGATAAGGTGATTTAGCAAGCTCTCAGTTGGGCTCAATAGGGCATTAGGTCAGATGTTTGTCTGGGAAAAGGAACTTGAAATCGTTGAATCGGTCAAACTATTGTAAGAATTTCTAAGAGGCATAGCCTCTTGGCCATTCACTAACCGGGGAGGTCGTTCAGGACAAGCGCGCTTTTTGGAAATCGCTTTTTACATGATGTAGAGGCACGTTCATAGGCTACCAAACTGATGTTTATTTTTCCTAAATGGCTCTTTGAATACCAAAAAAGGAGTGGAAAAGAAATCTATAGATACTGATTGATTTCGATGCGCTGTAAATCACCTGCAACTTTGCCAGTCACTGTGAGGAGGGTCCTTATAAAGGGCCATTGAGATCGAGGTGAAAAATTCTTCTCAAATGGAGTCTTACTTCCTTAGAATAGTTCCTTCAACTATTAGCTCCTGGATAGCCTAGCGGATAACGTACAGGATCCTCGTTCAGACAGTGATGGCGGGGTTGTGAGTTTGGTTCTCTGCAGGCAGTGGTCTTTTGCATTTTTCAGATTTCGCTATACTCGTTCGTTTATGTTTGCGCACCAATATAACTCTGATATTTACCATTAACGGGCATATTTTAAATGGTGGTACCCCACGAGTCGGTGCGATTCAACATTTCAGCTTTCATATATCGTTGAACAAGATCGTCGCTTTAAGTTGAGATTATATGTTAAAAAGTGTCTTAATCACGAATATGGCACTTGCATCTAGCTATAGTGTCACTTATCGCCAGTTTCGAAAAAATCTTTTTCCCGCTGAATTCGGTATGTACACTCATACAAGGGACTATCTGCGCTATTCTGGCGCCAAATTGCGTCGACGAAAGTGTCAGAATCGTAATTCACCATCGATTACTCCCCATAGGCGAGTTTTCAGACGAAAAACTTATTTCTACTTGAAAAAAATACTTGAGCACTTTCTCTCCGTGGAGGAGTACGATATTTTCGTTGAGCAAGCAGTCGCTAGGGTTCGACAAAGTTCCAGGATGGTTTTCCACGCATTCTGCGGCCATTCGGGCCTATGCCAAGCATGAAATGACCTTGAGCGCATTAAATTTGCGACACGGCTGCCTGGCGGCTCGCTACGTCATCGGCACGTCCCCGTGGCATCCCTTACAATACCTTACAATTGGGTGCAAAAGAAGGATTTAACCTAAAATGAATTTTTGTGGATTGTTAATACATTCTCTTAATATTATGTTATGTAAATGTACGTTGTTTTATACTAATAGTTGAACATCGGGCCCACTCTGTTCACAGTTTTCACACCCGCAAATAATAAAGTAGACAGATGGAAATGTGATGGAAAGGCCGCGAAAATAGCGGAAACGCCGCGCGGCGGCGGCAGGCTGACCTTGTTGGAGTACTAGGCATTGCGCCATTTTCGGAGTGCCACAGGGAGCTCTGCCCACCACAAGAAGCTCCGCTCACTTTGTCTGAGCCTATCTTTGTGCCGCCCACTTCTAAAAAATGATGCGGACCGGCAGTTTAGAATCTGAACTGGCATATTAAGGTCTCCCTTGTCGCTCGGAAAGAAAATCCAGGCGAATTTTGTTCCGAGTGACGAGAGAGACCTTAACTGCCAATTCGGATTCTGAACTGCCGATCTGCATCATTTTTCAGAAAGGGACGTTGCTTCCAAAGTGAGTAGGGCTCCTCATGGTGGGCAGGGCTTCCTGAGGCAGTCCGAAAATGTGAAAATTTCGAGGGAAGATGAAAATGTCGCAAAAAGATGCAAAGTGGCCGTAGCTACGGGGCAGAGCCAGAGATGCGTAAACTCGCTCTGTGAGAACCTCCGTTCTATGAAAAGTTAATGTGAAGTTTACCAAAAATTATGAAAATTCGAAGTCTGCAACAGACTCTCTATTAGGTTGGCTAATAAGTAATGGCCGTTTTTTTCAATTGAAAAATTTGTTCGAAAAGTGAAACGTTTTGCAAGCAAGTTATATATCATCTGATAGGAAACTTCTCGTAGTATAAGAATATCAAAAAAGCTTTGGTTGAGGATATAGTTTTTGTGAATTTTTTAGTCGTTGAAGTTGGAAGTGAAGTCGGCGAAAATTAGCATCTTCGACAACTGCCTCTATTTAGAAATTTCATGCTAATAGTTGAATTAATTGAATTTGAATTTGATATTCTAATACTACGAGAAGTTTGCTATTAAACGATATTAAGCTTGCAAACAGTTCACTTTTGAACAAATTTTTCGATTGAAAAAAACGGCCATTACTTATTAGCCAGCCCACTAGCAGTTATTAGCCAGCCCACTAGCAGTGGGCTGGCTAATAAGTAATGGCCGTTTTTTTCAATCGAAAAATTTGTTCCAAAAGTAAAACGTTTTGCAAGCAAGCTTAATATCGTTTAATAGCAAACTTCTCGTAGTATTAGAATATCAAATTCAAATTCAATTAATTCAACTATTAGCATGAAATTTCAGGTGGAACAGACGTGAGCCTGCCCAATATTGGCAAGGTGAAGGTTGCCAACTTTGAAATTCTTGAAATTAGTTCCAAAGCGTCCTATTGAGATTCCCTTGCTGAGACTTCTACCTCAACCTTTTCCGAATGTATGGAGCAGCTTAAAGACACATAGTACGCTCATACACATTGAGGGTGTATGAGACTATCAGCCCCCCAGCTGTCGATGTGTCGTGGTCCCCCCGCCCAAACATGCCCAGGAATGGAGATACAGGGCCGTGAAACACGCTAATTCTTCCATGCTCCGCCCACTGCCTTTTTACGGCGCAGATTCCCGCCGTTCATAACATCCGTCGTAAGCGCGCCTGTCGCGTGCGGCTCCTTGGCACTTTGCCAAGTCCTTTAATTGCGCTCTCAAATACAAGGAAAACGCAATTTCCTGATGCGGATAACATTGGAGGTGCTACAAAATAAGAGCAGAAGATGATGACAAGGGGCCAGAACTCAAGAGCAACTCGGCTGCATCTGCAGTATCCATCAAGGGCCGCGCATTCCCACAAAACATGAAAATAAAAACAGCCCAAGCGTCCCACTCGTTTGTTCTAAGTATTTCTATGGCTTTGGCGCCGGATCGTAGAAATTTACAGGCCAGTTTATCTAATTTGCCTTTCCTTGATTTTTTCATTTTTGTTTTGTTTACATTTACATCGTTGTGCTTCATTTCTAGCCTGTGTCATCTTCATCTCCTTGTACATGGATTTTGAAGCATGAGCAACACCTAGAATTTTATTCGCATCAGGAAATTGCGTTTGTATCAAACTAACAAGTATGCCCTTTTTATTTTCATGTTTCGTGAACATACGCGGCCTCCGAGGGATGTTGCAGAAGTGGCACAGTTGCTTTTAAGTTCTGACCCTCGTCATCATCTTCTGTTCTTATTTTGTAGCACCTCCAATGTTATCCGCATCAGGAAATTGCGTTTTACTTGTATTTGAGAGCGCAATTAAAGGACTTGGCAAAGTGCCAAGGAGCCGCACGCGACAGGCGCGCTTACGACGGATGTTATGAACGGCGGGAATCTGCGCCGTAAAAAGGCAGTGGGCGGAGCATGGAAGAATTAGCGTGTTTCACGGCCCTGTATCTCCATTCCTGGGCATGTTTGGGGACCACGACACATCGACATCTGGGGGGCTGATAGTCTCATACACCCTCAATGTGTATGAGCGTACCATGTGTCTTTAAGCGATTTTAGCACTTCGAGTAGACGTAAATACAGTGCGTAACAAAAGTATGTGGACACCTCAAATTTTTGTCCTGCAAAATTGCCTTTGAATTTTGCGATATGAGACCTTTTTGAATTCCTCATAAGCGAAAACATAGGAATACACTACTTCTGAGCACTTTGTGAACTACTGTACAATTATTTATTGTTTTGAAAAAGTTTCTTAATAACAAAAGTATGTGGACACCTGAGGAAGTCCAAAGTTTGGCTCCAGATCTGCAATCCATTTTTATGGTCTCTAGTCCCCATTAACCTGTACTCATACCTCGTCGTGGTAGTCCTCCCTACGAAGACGAACAAGCTCGGATTCGAGCTTTCAGTGCTGCAGGACACTCGAATAGAGAAATTGCAAGATAGCTTGGACTTTCGGCGACGTGCGTTGGTATATACCTCCAGAATCCTGATGGCTACCACTCAGTACCTGTTTCGAGGCACCCACGATCTTTGTCCGCAAAAGACATCAGAAGAATAGCCTCAAACTCCCCGCTTTCTGTGGCACAGATCCATGCCGCGATGAATCTACCGGTCTCAAAAATGACAATATGGCGCTCTATTCGATCAAGTGAGCACATCACTCGAGAGACCATGAAGAAAGCTCCCTGTCTGACTGCCAGGCACCAGCTGGCAAGACTGAACTTTGCGCGTGCAAAAATGGCGACGTCGTGGGACAAGGTGCAGTTTCTTGAGATATTTGTAAAATCAGAAAGCCAACGTCTTATGCGCATTTCTTTCTTAGGTTATCTTCTCTGAAAAGTTAATCTCGACGGTCCAGATGGATATCAGCATCACTGGAAAGGCCTTTGTAGCGATCCGTTGGTGTTCTCGAGACGAAATTTCGGAGGCGCCTCTTTGATGGTACGGGGTGGTTTTGGAAGCAGAGGAAAGTTGGAGCTTGCCTTCCCATCGTGCTGTATGAACAGTCAGGAATACCAAGGAGTGCTTGAGTCTAACCTCTTGCCTTTTCTGAGCGGGCCACGACGCAGGACACATGTGATGCAGCAGGACAACGCCGCCGTGCATGTTTCAAATTCTACTAGAAAATGGCTCCAACGCAATGGTATCAAAGTGATTGATTGGCCGGCGTGTTCTCCTGACTGCAACCCAACCGAAATCCTGTGGGGAATCATGGTTCGACGAATCTACATGAACAGTGGGCAGTACAACAGCGTGCGAGACTTGAAGGAGGCAATAGTTGCTGCATGGGAGGAAATCGACGAAGACACCATGACAAATCTTGTCCACAGCATGCCAGACAGAATGTTCGAAGTAATAGTGAACACTGGAGGAAGAACCAACTTCTATTTTCCACGATACATTTGTTTTTTGTTAAGTGTCCACATACTTTTGTTATTAAGAAACTTTTTCAAAACAATAAATAATTGTTCAGTAGTCCACAAAGTGTTTAGAAGTAGTGTATTCCTATGTTTTCGCTGAGGAATTCAACAATAAAGGTCTCATATCGCAAAATTCAAAGGCAATTTTGCAGGACAAAAATTTGAGGTGTCCACATACTTTTGTTACGCACTGTAGAGGCAGTTGTCGAAGATGCTAATTTTCGCCGACTTCACTTCCAACTTCAACGACTAAAAAATTCACAAAAACTATATCCTCAACCAAAGCTTTTTTGATATTCTTATACTACGAGAAGTTTCCTATCAGATGATATATAACTTGCTTGCAAAACGTTTCACTTTTCGAACAAATTTTTCAATTGAAAAAAACCGCCATTACTTATTAGCCAACCTAATAGAAAATGGACAAGTCGGCCATGTGTCGATATCCAGGATGTCCAGTTCCAGTCGAAGTGCATGAGCGAAACAGCAGAAGACAAAGAGTCATAGAAGCGGAAGTCATAAAATAAAATTCGAAAATTCGTGGCAGCGCTGACCACTGGGCGTGGCCCTAGGGAACCGGCTGGTGGTGGTGTCTAGCGTGATTTGGTTGATTTATCGCCCGAACTAAGAAGTGTGGGATTTAAAAAGTGGGGATGGGGTTTGGAAAGTAGTGAATCTGGTCCGAAAAGTGGTGAGTCGATCTGAAAAGTGGCGTATTCAGTTTGAAATGAGGTAAATTCGAAGTGAAAATGATATATAATATTTTCACTTCAAATTCACCCTTTTCAAACCAAATTCACCCCTTTTCAAACCAAATTCACCACTTTTCAATCAAATTAACCACACTTATTAGGGCAGGCAACTCATCAACCAGATCACGCCAGACACCACTGCGGCTTCATACCTTCTGCTTACGTAACTTTTCTTATCTTTTGCTGTTTCCCACAAACACTCTGACTGAAAACGACCTGGACATTGACACATGGCCGACTCCGCCTTCTCTAAAGGGTTTGGCAATCTAGGCTCCGCCCCCTTGGCCACCCACTTGCTTTTTGCGGAATTTTGATATTTTTTCAAAATTTTTGCATTTTTGGACTGCTCCACGAAGCCCCGCCCACTCTGAAGAGGCCCCGCCCACTTTTCAAAAATGGTGCAAATCGCAGTGTCAATGCCAGGTCGTTTCCAGTCAAAGTGTTTGTGGGAAACAGCAAAAGATAAGAAAAGTCACATAAGCAGAAGTTATGAAACAAGATTTGAAAATCTATGTCCGCGCTGACAAGTAGGCGTGGCCGTCGGGGCGGGGCTCGCAGTGGTGTCTGGCGTGATCTGGTTGATGAGTTGCCCGCCCTAATAAGTGTGGTTAATTTGATTTGAAAAGTGAGGGTGAATTTGGTTTGAAAAGGGGTGAATTTGGTTTGAAAAAGGGTGAATTTGGTTTGAAAAAGGGTGAATTTGGTTTGAAAATAGGAGATTTTAAAAAAATCAAAAGAACTGTACATATGTATTCACAACTTTTTCTTCTTCAAAGCAGAACAGTTCACTTAATATGGCATTTTTGGCTCGTTTGAAGTGTTCTTTTTTTTGTTATTGTAAAACGTAGTTACCTTAAAGACAGCTCCCGCGATAAAAGTGTCATGGATAGTTGCTTTTCAATTATGAAACAGTAGCTGATAAGTAATTCCCCAAGAAGAAAAAAAGCAAGAAGAGTCCTCAAGAACACCATAAACAAAATCGCTCCCTCACAGTCACACCTCCCTGCGGTCTCTGTGCAACCCCTAGCTCACAAATCTCTCTATCACATCTCGCAGTAGTTGATATCATCCAGTGCAAAGAAAAGAATACAAAAAACAACAAAAACAGAGGAAAAACTCTTGAAAAGAAAAAGAAACTTTCAAAAACTCGGCGTCCGAATTTAGGGTTACGGTAGCGTGCATCTTTTAGTGTAGTGAAGTGCGTCGAGCTTTTGCACCACGAAAATTGGGTCGCTCGTGATTTTTACGCGTTTTACCTTGCGAAATGGGTTGGAGTTGACTGTATGTGCCCCTAATGAATAAAATGTAATAAAGGAGAGCAGAATTGGCACAAGCGCGGTCAGCGAAAAGGGCATGCATTCCGATTAATGCCCGCCGCCCCAACAAAGAACAACTGAGCGGCCCTCCGTCAGAGGGCATCTAGCAAGTGGGCGGTCCAACTGGGCGGGCGTTAGAACTAGAGCGGCTGTAGCTCGCTAATCGCTCGCTGTGGAGTCGCGAGAGTGGGATAGTCTCTAGCTTGGGGGCTGTACTACTTGCACAAGGAAGGACGACCATGTACTACTCGAGCGCGGGGGCTGTCTTTAAAGGCAGGCTCCACGTTCATTTGATGTTCTTTTTTGAACATGGCATTCCTGTTCGCAAGCGCGGAGAATGCACTACCTTTGCACCTTGAAAACATGTGAACGAAGCGCAACCCGCTCGCAATGAAGCCACCGCAACGCGCAATTTCATTTCCAAATGCTCCCTGGCGGGGTTTTACCGCTACCAACTCCCTTCATCTCGGAAAGTGTGAGTGAGGTGATAGGAAGAAGAATAGGTGAGCGGTTGTTTTGCACTTTCATCACCTCTGGATTATTTACTGTCTTATCATAAGCATTTGCATCGCACATCACCATTTTTGAACGAAGGGCTTTAGTGGTTGAACGATGCGGGCTCTTCGATTCCTTTGGATATGAGTAGGTCTGCTTTCGAACAATGCAAAACTCTACGTCGCTTGACCACTGATGAACTTTCAGTTAGGTGTCAGTTCCTCTATGAATGAAGCAAAAAATAAGGAGAGAATTGACTCACACCAAGAATCGAGAGCGCTCGAATAGCTCCAAGACGTGCGACCTCTTCGTCCACCTCCAACAAAGACAAATAGGACGAAATAAGATCTGAGTGCAACCGACCTCGTGCCGACAATAGGTATCTCTCTGAACCACTAGTTTCATTAGTTCCATAACTTAATATTTTTTCAATTGAAACGTTTGATCAGATTTCACCTATCTATGTTTTTATCAAAATGAGAGACAACAGGCCAAAAATCGGTCGCGAGGTTGCGCAAGTTCATCCACAGGACTTCAGAGTGGTTGGGAAACCTAATGCGTTTTGAAATAAGTGTTTGACAATGAAAAGGGTAGTTCAGGTAGTTTGAAACTGTCATTGAAGTGACGGCGTGTTTTCATTACCAGAAGGAAACCAATTCTACCCACCTCGTTCAATCGGATCAACGCAGTTAGGTTTTGCTACGAAGAAATTAGAGAAAGTTGAAAATACTTACAAGTAACACAAGAGCCAAAAAAGTGGTCTTTCCAAAAGAAGAATTGCGAACCTAAGACTATTCGGTTCTGCTCCTCGCCATCTGCTAAGATCATCCCTATTTGTTTAAGACTCTCAATAGGTGGAACCATGGGAATTCGAGAGAGACGGTCAGCCACCTGCAGCACGCGAGAGGTCTGCCCACTCGAAAGCATCGATATCATCCAAGCTGAAGAAATTGATTATGTACCTCAATATTGTCATTGGTCATATAGTGAAAAGCAGGAAGCGTTCAAAAAAGCTTCTATTTGAATGCACTGGCTCAGTATGTAGAAGTTTAGAAGTCATATGTACCTATTCTTTATTTTCTGACAGGAACCTATAGAACAGATTAACCTGTGCAGAAGATAGGAAGGAAACGCCACCCTGGTCGCAGAGGTAACCAAATACTGCAGTTTCAAACTGCTCCACCTGCTCGTCTGCTATTGTTGAGATTCACCCTCATTTTTCAAACTCACAAAAACCTGTGAGCCCCTAGCTGGTGAGACAACTATGGTTCGTCTGGGGTAAGAAGCAAGCGAACCGTCTGTGTTTCCTCTCTCTAATATTTTGTTTTTCTCTGCCTCTACTTAGAAGGGTTCACGAAGTGAAAATGCAGAATTCGTCATGTCAGCACGAGACTCGTCAACTCCTCACACTAATCTCAGAAATTCTTCCTGTCCGCTGGAAGGTAGGCCAATGAATTTGATTTATCAACCCCTGTATGCGGCGAAATTAACCCAAAAACTCTTTTCCTAGCTCAAGCTTGCATACAGACGTTTTTGGATATGTAATGGAAGCTGAGCACGTGATACATCCTACAGGCATACGTCAGCGCCAAACCTGAACCGATTACTGTCTTGCACAACCGCTTGGGGCTATCTGACCACTAAAAATGAAATGGGATTATTTTGCAGCGTACCACATCGTTCGGGTCATTACCCAGTACTGCATCACATTTACAAAAATGCTTCCTCTAAAGAATCAGCAATAGCGGGCTTCCATACTTTGTATCACACGGTGAGAGGAGCCGCAGCTGCGAACTAATGGTAAGTGACAACGGTATCTAGGGTTTCTGCTCCTTCCATTACCATTCGACTTTGTCGGGCTTCAGTTTCATTAGCTAAGAGTCACAAGCTCTCGAATGCAAACAACGAACCATTTTTTGGCAGAAACTGCCAATTTTTCTGAAGCCATGAAGTGTGTAGCTATTATATCTCAAAGACCTGAGTTGAGCCAGTGGCATAAGCATGAGATCTACCACTATTGGTCACAACACCTGTATATTAGTGATGGTGGAGTTCAGCATACTCTGAGACAAACCTACCATCGTGTCCGAGGTTCTCAATGTACGATTCGAAATGCCGTCCTTTGAAAACGCCAACGAAGTGGAAAGCTGTCACTATTTTCGTGTCTTCCTGTACACAATCGGCCAGTAGCCGCATAATAGAGTCAGCAACTGAAATAAGCCGCTTCGTGGTGAATCATGAAAATGACTTGAAGGCAGTTGGCACGATGGTTTCCCACTCGGCCTAAATGCTAGTAGGGCGCTATATAGTGGGAAAATGGCGAAAGAACGGAGTGGAAACGGTAGAAATCCTGCCTAAGTAAAATGTGAAGCGAAGGGATTGGTATGAAGCGGCCGTGATGCTGCATGCATATATGGGTACACATATGCAGCCGTATCTTCGGTAGCGGTGATTGGCAAGATGCCTACGGGAAACTCGTCCGAAATCGATTTTCAAGTCACTGAGAACGGAGGCTTTTTCTTCGCAGGATTTTGACCGTTTCACTCCGTTCTTTCGCCATTTCCCCACTATATAGCGCCCTAATTGCATTCAAGGCCGAGTAGGAAACCATCCTGCTGTATCGCTAAGTAGCGGGTAAGCGGCGAAAAAGAGAAGCGTAACGCATAAAAACCTGCAAAAGTGCCTTGTCATAGAGAGCAAATTCGGACGAGTTCCCCGTTGGCATTGTGTCAATAAACGCTGCGGTATACGGCTGCACATGTGCACTCATATATCCATGCAGCACCGCAGCCGCTTCATATCACTCCCGCTCATATTGTACTTCGCAAATGAAGCGATACGAGCATCAGCATCGGTCGGACATTTGTGGGAGGCGGGTGCGGTGGGCGTCCGGGTCGGTATGTTGTAGCTTGATAGGGCGGTACCTTCCTTATGAGAGGCGCCACGCAGCGCTTGCTCAGGGGCACCGAATTCAGTTCTGCTAGGCGTATTAGTCCTACAGGTCCCATTAAAGGCACATACGATCCCCCTCTCCCAACAACAACCAAACACGACCCCCCTCTCCTGCGCGGAAACGTACACTCACGACCCCCGCCCCTCCCTATGTGTTTCACACAACGATGCTGTACCCTGTTCCGGTAGGATGTCATTGTCCATACCAGTCTGACACGTTGATAGCATAACGTGGCACCTGGATATGCTCGGTTTAAGGGTAGGGTAACATGTTGTTTGAGGCAGAGATAGCCGGATAAGAGTGCAGCTTCACGTCTGCACTGCGACGCACGAGTTCGATCCCCGCCGAGCGAAAACCATGGTCCGCAAAAGCTGCAAAATTGGTGCCGGAACCAAGGTCAGGCCCAGGTTGACAAGCGGGGCAGGTGGACTTTTCTTCTTTTTTTTCTCTCTCTGGCGAATATTAGGTTGGCGGGAAAGTTCTGTCATACTTTTTTGAACCCAAGTATTCGCCTATTACCTGAAGAGGGCTAACCGGTAATGTGAGCATTTATACATTAAGGATTGATCTTTCTATTAGTGTCACTGGCTCGGCTCCTGCTCATCCTTATTCTGCATTATGGACAAGAATGTTATCCGCTACCTTCAGCACCGACCCCTTCAAGCGCTTCCTTAAACTATTTCTTCTACCACCCTGGCGCCAGCATGGCAGCTGTCGACGCCGAAATAATGGAGCTGCACAAGGACAATGTCTACAGTCATCAGACAATCTTCCACGACGCTAGCTCTTCAGAGCGGGAGCCTACGGTTCGAATGACGAAGTGAGGTTCGGGAGTACCTGTAAACTCAGCTCTAGATAGCGGTGGGTCGGGAAACTACTGGATGAAGAAGCTGCCTCCTCGGTCAATCCGTACGCAAGGCAGCTACGAGATCTGAAGCGAATCGTCAAGCAGAGGGCAAAATCCATCGGCACAGTCCGTCTTCAACGTGCTGGTGCAGCACACCCCGTCAAAAAAAGTTCGAGCCGTACTTCATGCAATAGAGCTGGATGGCTCTCCCCTTGCACCGGTGTAGTCCAGACATTGCTCTTTCTGACTGCTAGTCGCCTCCCCGTTATACAGCCGAGAAAACCTCCACGACTTGAGCCCAAGTCAAAGTTGAGATGATGTCCAACTTTGCGTCGCGCCGGCGTGCATTGTTAAGCGATGGCATCCACGAACTGTCCAAAAACTGGCAAGGATCTCTCAATAACATTGCTGTATTTTGATCTTGTACGCCTCTCTGTAAAAAGAAAGTCTAATTTGAAAAAATGTGACAGAACTTTCCCGCCAACCTAATACTTTCTTGATGACCCCGTTCAGTGAAGGAATACCCAGTTCCACATTAGAGGCTTTTTTGGGATACAAGATTTTCATGCCAATCAAGCAGATTATTGATGTGAGAAAATTGGTGAGTAGGTGCTAGGGAAGGTGGGGAGGGGGGGGGCCGTACCCACACCACTACTCCACACATCACGATGGTGTACCCCGTACCGGAACACAGTACAGGTGTTAGCTCTCTCTAAAGTTTAGTAGATCAGAACTGTCAAGAACTGATAATATTGGATCGGCTCATAAGTAATGGCGTTTTTCTCATTCGAAATATCGCGATAAAGATGAAAAGTTTTGCCACTGAGTTTCATGCTGCTTTGTAGAGATTTCTTATCCCTATACGATTGTCTCCTTAGTTTTCTTGGAGTATTCTTCACCACTAATATTTAAAGGCAGTTGGCACGATGGTTTTCCACCCGGGGAAATGGCGAAAGAACGGAGTGAAACGGTCAAAATCCGGCGAAGAAAAAGCCTCCGTTCTCAGTGACTTGAAAATCGATTTCGGACGAGTTTCCCGTACGCATCTTGCCAATCACCGCTACCGAAGATACGGCTGCATATGTGTACCCATATATGCATGCAGCATCACGGCCGCTTCATACCAATCCCTTTGCTTCATAATTGCTCAGCAAATGAATGAATACGAGCGTCAGGAACGGTCGTCCGTTTGTGGGCGGGCGGGCGAGGAAGGCGTCGTTGTAGGGGTACCCTCCTTGGAAAAGGCGCCACGGAGCGCCTGTCCGAGGTCACGGAATTCTGTTAAGCCAGTCGTATAAATCCTACATCTGTATAGCGATTTATCGTGCCAACTGCCTTTAAAGGCACAGTTCGCGACCGCAAATTGCGGGAAACGGAACTCAAATAGGCACAAAAAAGTGCTAAGTATCTGATTAGCGGAGAAAAGCAGCAGAAAAAGCAGTCCGAAATGTTATAGAGAAAGATAACATAGTGGCTACTAGCTAGTAGCTAGCAGCCGGTGAGGGTCGGCATGGGCCTAAGGGGTGTCCATGGGCCTAATTAGTCAGCTTCTAGCGGAGTTCTTGCCGTTTTTCACATTTTGAAAGTAGCGCAGCCTCAAAAATCGCCTTCCGGATCGTCCGACACATTTGAGAGGTCATAGCCTTATTTTATCGCGGAATGTGCCTTTAAGTGCACTTCGAGCTTTTGCACCACAGAAACTGCATCATTCGTGATTTTTACGCGTTTTA
>MU966987.1:0-62370 GCA_036418165.1 Cooperia oncophora | reverse complement strand
TTTCAATTTTGCATGCCAGAAAATCATGGTTCTCGCAATCCAATCGATATGTTGGCGGGTGGTTGCTCGACACCACGCACTTCCAGAAAGTTTCCCGAAGCACGTGTGTTACCCTCCACAGAATATAAAGTGCGCCAGGTACGAACATTAAAACAACCGTAAAGGATGTTGGAACCACGAAAAT
This sequence comes from Cooperia oncophora, assembly GCA_036418165.1. Classification (NCBI taxonomy): domain Eukaryota; kingdom Metazoa; phylum Nematoda; class Chromadorea; order Rhabditida; family Trichostrongylidae; genus Cooperia; species Cooperia oncophora. Next base: position 62,186 of record MU966987.1, on the reverse strand, counting down.
ATAAATAGGCAATACGATACAAACAAATGGCTGATGAACAGCGAGCGGCAAAGGACCGATACGAGTTTTTGAGTTTGCTTTTACATCCTCTCTACGAAGCCTTTCCACCTACTTACTATCCTTTCCACATAGAAACTTTTTCGAATATTAGATGCTTCTACTAATAACAGTCACAGACTTTCAAAAAACCAGCCCGATACATTTTCCGAATTAAGGCTTCTGTGGCATGCACCTCATTTGAGTCGAATGGTCTGAAAAGCCTGTAAGGTCGATCAATAACGGTAACTTCATACGAACAATCATACCACAGTACCGCCCCCCCCCCGCCCTAAAGGCCGTAATAATAAATCTCATAGGATGCACAAACACAGGATCTCACGACAAACAGCGTTCGGAAATTGCCTAAGGAACGCCGTATCGTGCTGCGATGCGAAGGATATCCAAAGGATTAGAGACGATTGCATGGATTCAGAAGGATTAGAACGATTGGCATGGAGAAGTGTTTGCTAAGACCGGCCCGTTGATGCTGTCGATGCCATCATTTCCGCTGTTCTTGTAAATGTACTTCGTGTAAATCGGTTTCAAAGCGGCAACTCATCAAAAAATTATGCCCGCGTTTGTGGAGGAGAACTTTATAACATTGCAGCGCGAGTTTTTGCCTCTTACTAAGCTCGCATCTTATTGAAGCATTTTCTCAGAATGAAAATGTCGGCGAGACTCCCACGAAAATATAATTGAAGTTGGTAGAACAACACAGCTGTTTGCAGAACAACAATAGTTTTGCATTGTTCGTTCCCCTTGCCGAATCCCCGCACTTCATTCAGTAAATAAATGCCTGCTTCTTTGCATGTTCGATGAATGGTTTCAAATTTAATCCACTTTTATTATATGGGTTCTGATGCACAGTACAGCCTCTTTGTTGTGTGGTCAACCACTGGCCTGCTTGCTTCGCTGGTGCTTCTGCTGGTTTCGTTACGATACGAGGAATGATGACAAGCATAGTTTTTCTGAACGAATACAGTACAGCACGAGATCTAGTCACCCTATTCTACAAGAATAATACACACTCGCATTTACCTGAACTACTCTATGGATTCTACGATGCCGCAACGAAATCAGGGAGAAAAAGTTTGCGTAGGTGTACAGACATCTCGTTCCTAATTCTGAAGGCGAAATGAGTTTCCGCCATTCCGATGCAGTCGTGTTGTTAACCTAACGACTCTTATTTGATTTCGGAGGACAGAGACAAAACTATTGGACTGGGTTGACGGTGAACAGCCGTTCATATATCTCGTCTGCGTTTCGAGCGTTTTGGCGATAAGGAATGTTTAGCCTATCGAACCCTGGCGTTTTGAACCTTCTCGTCAGCCTAGCGTTTTGAGCGAAAAGTCTAGTGTAGGTGTCGAGTGCGGTGCTAATAAGGGACCGATCGATAATTTTAAACCTTCTTCTCCGTCCAAAACGGTTCAAAAGATGCTCGATGCGATAGCACCACACACATGATGTGCGCTGATCCAGCCGGCGAAATTTCGAACGTACTGTTTGCCGTGAGATGATAGTGTTCGGTGTGCATCAGATTTATTTACGGCTCCTCTGGGGGAACGGTGTCCATGTTCGTTCGTTGCCTACGGATTAGTTACCGTACTGTTTAGGGTCATATGTGACGGAAGATACGAACGGCTCGCATGATAAGATACAAACATTATAGAAGAAAACCGACGAAGAAGTTTGGTTGCCACACGAAAGTATACTGACCGCCGTGTTACCGGGTCGGGACTATAGACGTCCATCTGGCATGGACAATATTGTCCGGCCACCAACTAGTACACCTTTCAGACAAATTATGTTGACGTTTCCCCGAAAATTCTTCACCAGCATGTGTAATCTACGGCCTGGGGTTAGGTGCTGAACGGAAGGGACATTTTTATTCGGTTTATCAAACCATCGGTTAGCTGGTGGAGATTTTAACCCGACCACTTGATAGTAGTGCCTGGGGTGTGTAGTACCTTAGCAGGTGTTAAAATCATCGTTAATTTTTACCATGAAAAATCATCCATCATACTAATCATGTTTTCTTCGAAAAATCACATTTGCATTACAACAAATATGCACCGCACTGCTAGCTGACCGTAAGAGCTAGTTGTCAGGAACAAATGCTGTTTAAATTGATTTGAAAAAATAGGTTTGCAAAACGCCCAACCTAATTCGAAAAGATTATCAAAAGCACCGCAAAAGAAAACAGGGGAACCAATAGGTCTTGCAGTCAAACCGAAATGGTGTCAAGATTGTCATAATTAATAATTAATTCCTCCCATAGAATATACCACCTCGGGTAGAATATACCACTCAGAATATGCTGAGCAGTTGTAGCCACTCCACATGAGGGAGGACCGTTCTTGGAGGTGGATGGTCTAGATGAAAAGCACGCAGCATTCGCGAGTGCAGGAAAACCCTGCGACTTTCTGGCACGATCTCCTTATAATGGGTGCAACGTTTCTTCTATTGCTATCAAATACAGTAAACTATACCCTTGCACTTCTTCTTGAATTCCTCTGGTTTATGCAGATAAAGGGCTGCGGCGTCACCGTTCAGCGGATCGGTTGGATTTGGATAGGTGAGCAGCTGGGGGAGAAAGGACTCGAAAATATTTGCTAGATCATAAAGTGCTGTCCATGCCTGAAAACAAGACACCTATCGATCACTGAAACAAACCGCACTTTGCAAAGTAAGTACGTATCTTACCGCCACTATGCAAATAGCACAAATACTTGAAGGGATGCCGTGCTCTCACAGCCACATACCTGATTGATGACATCCAAGCAAACGGAGCCACTGGCTTCGTCAATGTTCGGATGGAAAATTTTATTCATAAAACCTATAGAAGGCGACTTGAACGGATACTTTTCTGGAAGCTCGACACGGACACGCCAGACGCCACCCTCGTATGCAGCTAAATATTCGTAAATATCGCGTTGGAAAATCTAACAATCCACTCTTTTTAGGCACTTTAACGTCCATGCTTGGAATATTGATGAATAGTCCGTTCCTAGTGAAACAACAAGAAAAGAAGGATAGCGACAAACTCACTCCCGGAAGGACCATAGAATTTGACATTGAATTCGTTGAGCCCACCAGTAATGTTGACTTCGTGCTTACTTTCGATACTGGAAGGAAAGAATGTCAGAACTCAGAAATCCAATAATAACTAAACGTGACCAAAAAAGGAAAGAAAAAGGAATGAGCAAACATGTGGCTCAACTCACACCTACTTAAATGATGTCTTTAGCGAGGTCTTATGGATCAGCTGAAGCACAAAGCAAGCGAATAATTTATGAATTGCATACAACCTACAGTTCACTACGACGGGAACTCCCGACTCTTGATGCTATTTTTCCAAAGGGACCCAAATCTATCAGCAAACAACGAGGTTGTATGTACGCGACATATAAAACATGCCATATGTGGTTCTCGGACCATCTGTCTTTTGAAAAAGAATTCTAACTCACAGCTTTATAACATCGGTATCCATGCGACGTTTTCCTGAGCTAGGCGATGACATTCCTACTCAATCCACACCTCTCAAAATGGCAGTAACACGTTTAAGGCGAACTATGACCTCCCAACTGCTACAACAGCATTAGTAAGTTTCTTTTATTCACAAATTGGAACCAGTTATTGCCTGAATCATATGTTGTTCTCCCTGTCCTGAATCTGAAGGACAGGAAAACACAACTCTGAAACGTAACCTGTAGCCGCGGTAAAATGAGCGGAAGAACCACAGAAACGTGCATATACTGTAGAATCAACACCAAGCATACGCACATCACTAGTAGGAGATCGAATGGTACGAAGAAAGTGACGAACTACGAAAACACGGGAAGGGGCACAGGGTGATGAACCTCGCTAGGAATCGACAAAGTGCGCACATCATGTGATCCGTCGTAGTGATGCTGGTGCACGGCCACGGTCAAGCCAACAAATGCGCTCCAGTGTGGAAGTGAGCGTCGGCCGCTGCTCTGTGCGCTTAAAGACAATCCACGATTGCACGATTGTGGAACTCGTTAGGTTGACGAGCACTACTGCGCGAATGGTTAAACCTATGGTACTGATCACTGGCAGAATATTTGTGGTGACCCCTAACACGTCGCCTTAGGCTGCGTTCATACCGTACGACGTAGTCGTCAACGTCGACGTGACCGACGTTTTCGACGTCAGTCGATACGTATCTAATCTGTCGTCGGTTACGTCGACAGCTGGATCGATACTATCCAGTCTGTAGTCGTCGAAAACGTCGGTTACGTCACTTACGTCGCTTACGTCGGATCGATACATATGTAATCTTCGCGAACTAGTCGTCGAAAACGTCGGTTGCGTCACTTACGTCGCTTACGTCGAATCGATACATATGTAATCCTCGCGAACTAGTCGTCGAAAACGTCGGTTAGTCGCTTTCGTCGGTCACGTCGACGTTGACGACCAGGGCACATCGTTGGTTGGGGAATCCCCAACAGGGGGGGGGGGTGTTGGTCGCCAGGAGAGGGGGAGGGCAGTAATGAGTGCGCTAGCCAGTAACGAGTGTCAGTGTGTTGAGCCCTGTACAGCGAAGCTTACTTTGTAGGGAACTCGGATATGTAAAAAAAACGTACAAAACTTTCATTCATCAAACTAATCTGAAATAATCGAATCTGGCGACGTCGACAGGGACACGCTCCATCATACGCAACGGAAAACACTGTAAACAAGTGCACAGGTTCGCTATGGACCTCCCTGAATGCTATAGGCACATTTACACGTGTGGACAGACATCGCGCTCAAACTGCACCATCCCATCACCTCTGCGCGGACCTCAATGCGCGGCGCATCCAAAGTTAGCATGATTGGCGCTAAACAAACCACATCCTGCTCCTGCTAAACCACAGGATACGTTTTTCATGCGTTCATGGTTATTCGAACACACTCACTTGAAACGGTCACAGGGAACGGGTTTTTCGCGCAGCTAGGAGTGTTTTCCAAATAATCCCCAACGCAATTATTTCATGACTCCCGGGGGCTTCAAAAAACGTTTGAGTAGTTTTTGGAAAGAGGAAATTTTCTGGAACTCGACAGTGGTTTCAGATTCCCAAACTATGTATTGAGGATCAAGGGGAATACCTTGATTCAAAGCTGTGAAACTCGCACTGCAAACTTTCCAAAAAAACTCCTCAAAAACTCCCCAACGCAAATTTTCTCTATGAATATGGCGACCTTTATGGACATGTCAGTATGTTTTGGAAAGCTCAAATCTTTCTCTATACGTCTGCGTTCTTTCCCACAGCTCCGCTATTAAGGAAGTTATTGGCCCTTTAAAGACACCCTACTTTCCTGAAAATCCGCGCTCCAATCAAACCACATGCAACCACCTTCGTCTGTGGGTCCTGCCCAGAATCGCTCCCCCGGTATCTCGGCCTTTAAAAGCTGATTTCGGCTGGTTTGCTCTCGTCCGTATTTACTCTTTCGTGTTTATCTTCTTCCCGGTTTAGCCGAATATCGAATATTTATCTTCTTCTCGGTTTACTCGAATACCGAATATTTATCTTCTTCTCAGTTTACTCGAATACGCGTCAGAGCGCGCCCCAGCAATTTTGCTTGGACCGCTCAGAGTGCTCTTAGGAGGAGTTGGCTTAATTTCCTGTTTTTCTTTTCTTTTAATTGCAACTGATTCAGGTACCAGAGTTTGTTTTGACTCGAGGAAAGGTGGGTGAAACCTAATGGCCTTCCTTTTCTATTCTCTTTTCTGAATCAGGATAGAAATGAACTTCATAAGTTTATGTATAGGGGGTTGTACCGAGCCCCCAAAAAAGGGGGGGAGGTCGTACGGGCTTCACCAAAATCCCCAACCAATGATGTTCCCTGTTGACGACACCGTCGCAAGATATGAACGCAGCTTTATTCCTATGCTTCAAAACACGGCCCACTTCATCATAATTCTCCTCTTTAGCGAATATTTGCCAGCATATAGTGCTTATCACAACACTCACCATTCGTTGAAAATGGGACGGCTTAGCGGTCGAAAGAATTTCAATGGTAACAATATCGAAATTATAGTGAAATGTTATCACATACTAGTACTCCCACTGAGCAGCTTTCACGTATCCGTCTACTAGTGACGCTTGTCATTCCTCACTGGCAAACTTAGGCTTTTACTTCTGGGTGGTACTCGATAGTTTAGCGGTCGGATCAATTCTGACTGCATCGTAGAACAGATGATTTCGAAGCTCTTGCATCAAATTCTTTATTGGTGAGCTTTCGGCGATAACGCCGTCACCAGACCTTCAAATTACAATACATTACCGGCCTACAGCTACAACATACATCAACATTAGCATTAAAACCTACCAAGGGTGGGAGGGGTGGAGGGGTGACTGCGTGCGGCGCGTGCGGTAATAAATGAGGAAGGAACTGCTCAGCAGCTCTAAGACACTAGGGTCCTCTAATGTCACATTTATCACGCAATTGAGTCTTAGGAGGTCACGTAAGCTCCTCCCTTGCGTTGATTTCCGGCTTAATGCGGTGGATTTCCCGCGCGTTCCATCGATTTTTCTCTCGAGCGGTCGTATCAGATGTCTGTGGAGAACACTCACATCGAAGGACGGTGGGTTCTCATCCTCTAAGAGTTTGAGAAGTTTAAGAGAAGTTTAAGAGTTCTACAATTATCCATGAAGCTCGGAGATAGCAGTATCCTACAATATCTGACTGCATCGTTAAGGGATAGGAACATCTCGGCTCACTAATTAGGGAAGGTCGTCAGGTTGAAGTGGCCCTTTGTAATGGGACTAGACGTGGTTTTGAACGCTGATCTCGAATCTGCCTCTGAAATTTGCAGAGCGATTCTCTGAAAGGAATTATGATGGCTTGTTAGAATTATGAGGGAAAATGGAGTCGAGCGCGGTTGCCAGCCTGAATAGCCGGGGAGAACCGTTACGTTTAACGGCGGCATGGTTTAGTGGTAATGGTCTTGCTTCGCGGACGTGCCATGGAGGGTTCGAATTGCTGAGAGGGAACTTCCTTTTTAATTTGTGGGGAATGTCCTTTTAAGTCTAGAAAACATTCAGACGCCAAATGGGTGCCATATTCGTGTTCAGGGAACCTTACTATGGAAAGTGCGGTAGCAGCTGATCGAATGATGGTCACCAATAGTTCCAGGGCCAGTCTCTTATCAGTTGCTTGTCTTTGGATGGAAGCTTTTAGATACCAGGAAAACTGGGGCAGTAACAGCATGGATGCGTAAGAAGTGGCAAGACGAGGCTTTGTGCAGGAGAATGTATCTGCAGCCGAATAGGTGTGAACATCACGTGAACTAACCCATGGATGCTTTACTTTTCGAAGTCAGGTCAAAATGGCAAATTTGGCTAGAAACCTCTACCTAGGCGTAGTTCGCCCCCCTAAAACGAATATGGCACTCGCTCAGCGCGAAAACTCCTGCACTGCGCGCCAAGGGTACATGTACTTCCTGAAATTCTCCTAGATCATGATGCACTAAGCATGTCAGTAAGCGCACGCAAACTGTTTTCCAGGCAAGTCAAGGAGAGCGCTAATTTAGAAGAGACGCCACAACCACTTTTTGCCACGTTTGCGCTGGAAGCAAAAAATTAAGCTCAGCAGGGGTCCGACACCATGACCTGTTGTGTGGTAAAAGCGGAGGGAAAAATCCTTAACTGTTCAGAGAATCGTTTTGCAAATTTCAAAGGCAGATTCGAGATCAGTGTCTAAAACCCGCAGTGGGCTACATCTCATTACAAATGGCCACTTCGACCTGACGACCTTCCCTAGTAAGGTTTGGCCCATTAATCCTTGGACCACGGTGGTCAATTTCAGTCGCAGGCAGAGTAAAGATGCAGCTCCCCGTTGTTGCTCCGATTCTTGCATTGAATTTTGAGGCCCTTGCTGAAGTGGCACCAACCAATAGTGTTCGTGCCCAACCTCCCAGACCACTTATCAATTTGAGCGCTCAATCGCTGTTTTGAAGGAAGTTATGGATTTCCGGTCAGACACAACAGACACACAAACATACATATACACACCAACAGACAATTAGCGGACTATATATAGTAGGATGCTTCAGTTAACAATCTGTGTCGCAAAGGAGTCTCCAGGGGGAAAAACAAGAAAATCGTCAGGAACATCCAGTGTAAGGATCCCTGGCAGCGAGTCAGAATACTTGTCAACCGCAAAGCCTCACTTTTTCCATTTTTCTTCCTCCTTCCTTCATTTGCTCCTCCTTTCCCTTCACTCTTCGAATGCTCGACGAATGGATGTGGTGGGAAAAATCTCTGGACCCTTCCAGCAGCAGAATGTCTAGTTGACAGAAGCCCTGTAACCCTTACTGATCGTTCCCTTGCGTCATCTTATGCCAAATACGATATCAGATCGTTTTAGAACAAAAATACAAAAAAAAGTGCAGAAACGAAGTGGTGACAGAAAAAAGACTTCTGTGTCGGTCTCGTGCAAGTATGGGGTTGCGGACACGATGTCCGACGAAGTTCACAGGAAGGGCGGCGGGGTTGCAATATTGTTGTCTAAAGAATTGCAATACACTGCTGTTTTCTCCGAGTCAGTTTCCAACTCATATGAAATTCTTGCTTGTGATTTAATCCTTTTAGGTTCTCCTCCCGTCATATTGATTTTAGTATTATATATCGTAGTCCTAGTTGTCTCGGAGAACCTTTCAGCAAACTGCTCAAATGTATATGTGACCTTTCTGCTTGCGAGTACTCTTGCCCTCTTGTGGGCGATTTCAACATGCCTGACATTGAGTGGGCCTCCAACCCGACCTGTTCCTCTACCATGTTGAAGTCCTTCCTTGACGTATGCTCTAGCTACGGTTACCTACAACTAGTACAGAGCCCCACTCGCCAAGGAAACTTTTTAGACCTTATCCTATGCAATGATCACAGTCTTATATCGGATGTAGCCATACATGCACCTATCGCAACTAGTGATCTGTTCTTTGAGTGCTGCACTACAAAGTCGGCATGTCCGTCGTTCGCTCACTTATTGCCTAGATTATAGAAGTACTGACTTTGATTCCATTTTTTCGTTTATCTCTACTGCTGTTCATGCCTGTTCGTAAAATTTCACCTTCCTATAATGCTTCCTCAATACCTGGTTTCATTAGATCAACGCCGCGCTAGAGCTTGGAGGTCTGCCACCACAACGGGTAACCCTCAGAACTGGGCATCATATGAGGCATATAGTGATAGGTTTATCAAGCGCTCAAACAAATACAATGCCTCGGTTGAGAAAAAGATCTTAGAATAAGAAAACAGTCTTCGTTTTACAAGCTGATCAATTCTAGGCTAAAGGACAAGGTGCACGTAGGATCAATAGTACATGAAACGGGTGCTGCAACTTCAGATCGAGAAAAAGCTAATGTTTTCGCCGAACATTTTGCAAACGTGTACTCCACGGCTCTCGAAGATTCGAATGTCCGCTTTGAATCAAGCTTTCCTGTCATGCCCTCCGCGCTATGGTATTATAGAGAAGATGTTGAACAAATTCTTTCGCGTTGGACCCCCTCAATGTCGGTAACACCTGACTACGTCCACACAAGTTTCTTGAAGAAGATCGCCCCCTTTATCTCTTATCCTCTTTCCATCATCTTTAACCCAAGCCTAATGACCGCAGAGGTCCCCATGCGATAGAAGCATTCTTTCGTTGTGCCTATACCTAAAAAGCCCCCCCCCCCCACTCACTCTTGTGCGCAAAACTACCGTTCCATTAGCATCACCTCAGTTTTTCTTTGTGTATTTGAAAAGATTATGAAAAAAAAACATATTACTTCATCTCGATACCTACTCCATTGTGTCTTGCGATCAGCATGGTTTTGTACGCGGGAAGTCCACTGAGACACACATGGTAGAAGCTTTGAACGACTGGACAGCGTCCCTCGATGAGAACAAGCCCGTTGACGTGGTGTACTTTGATTTTACTAAAGCATTTGATAAAGCTTGCCATGGGCTACTCCAAGCCAGAATGTCAAAGATTGGTTTGGAGCCTAGAATCGTTAAGTGGGTTAGCACTTTTTGCTCGGTAGGACATTTCAGGTCAGGGTTGACAGCGCGTACTCCCGAAGTATGCCGGCTCTTGGCTGTGTCCCACAGGGTTAAGTTCTCTCGCCTATACTCTTTAATATATATACATATGGGCTTCCAGTAATTATGTCGGAGACCGCGGTTAAATGTAAGGCTTTTGCAGACGATATAAAAATTTACGCTGAGGTTGACGATGATGTTGGGGTTTCCAGAACTAGTCAGGCAATCAATGCTATGTATAATTGGTCTGAGGATGGGAGGCTTCCTCTCTGCCTGGGGAAAACTAAGGTATTGCATATCGGTCCTAATAATGGACGGTTTCAATATAGTCTAAATGGTACCGAGCTTCAGCCAGTATCAGCAACGGTAGACCTCGGCTTTCATGTCAATCGAAAACTTGATTTCCCTAAACACTGTGATATTGTTGCAAGGTGTGAAGTCTGCTCCTCAACGCGGTGCCACTGGGTACTGCTCGCTTTGCGAGTTGCCAAGTGCAGACGCACGAATGCAGGCGACAGGCATCCGTGACGGGCCGGCCTACAAACACCCATGTCACATCAACGTGTTTAGTCATGCCATATGTATATCGAGATAATGCTACGGCGTCCGCTGGAGCCGACGGCACTCGTATGGTGTGGAAAGTATGCGAGGGTCCTGGGTGCAAGGACGGCATCGGAGGGCGACCAGGCTGGTCCGAAATCCTCTCAGTGTAGCATGTAAAGTCCGCATTGCGGACTAAACGTTAAACGTTGGAACCTTGACCGGACGTTTATGTGAATTAGCAGAAGCACTTGAGCGCAGACGAATCGATCTCTGTGCAGTGCAGGAAACAATATTGTCCAGCTGCAAGTCGAGAGACCTTGGCCGGGGCTTCGAAGCCATTCTTTGCGGCAAGCCAAAAGGGCGACTAACGGTGTGGCCATAATCGTCTCACGACGTTTTCGTGACTCGATAGCTAGCGTGGAACGCTTCGACGACCGTTTGAGGAAGATTGTTTCGCTGTCGAGCAGCGACTGTACCACTTCTTTTCTGCATATGCTCCGCAAACGGGATGCGCCGAACAATCAAAGGACGAGTTTTGGACTCTGCTTGAGGAGAAGACAGCTGAGGTACCGTCAGAGGACGTCATAATTGTCGCTGGTGACCTTTATGGGTACGAGGGCGTAACGAGAGACGGTTACAGCTGTCATGCTGGTTTCGGTTATGGGACACGTAACGCCGATGGCGAACGCATCTTGGAATATGCAGAAGCCCATAATCTCGCCATCGTGAACACAAAGTTCCGTAAACCTGACTCCCACCTGATAACCTTCTACAGCGGAAGCGCCAGAACACAAATAGACTTTGTTCTTGTCAGGCATCGCGACCAAGGACTTGTCTCAGACGCGAAGACCGTGCCGTAAGAGACAGTAGCCTTGCAACACCGCCCGCTTATCTGTACGCTAAAGGTAACACCGCCCAGGTCTAAAGAGATACAGCGATGTGGTCCCGAGAGGATCAAGTGGTGGCATCTAAAAAAGGAGGCAGCTGTGATTTCTCGCATTCGATTACCAACAGTCACAACTGTCGACGCAACGTGGAAGAATGCTGCCAAAGCGATTACCCGAGCAGCTCGCTCTCTACTTGGCACAACAAAACCTGGAAGGCGTAGAATTGAAAAAGACATGGTTGTGGACATGATGTCAGGGTAAAGTTCACGAGAAGAAAAAGCGCTATCACTTATTCCTGGGAGACTAGTCAGCTGGCAACTGGCAAAAATACCAGAAAGCGAAAAAAGCGGCAAAGAAGGCTGTGGCGGCCGCAAAAGCCTCCCACTTCGTTGAAATCAGCAAGAAGCCGGAAACACGGGATGGCGACGGCTCATTTACCGACTTGCCAAGGTTCGTCACCGCCAGACCGAAGATGTGGAGAAGTTCTTCGGCATCAATGACGAGAAGGGCCGCCTCCCGATGGACCGAACAAAGTTGCTGAGGCGATGGCGCGACTACTTTGGAGAAATTTCCACAGTGGAATATGAACACCCGGCCATCCCCTGCGCATTACCAATATACGGTCCCGTAGATAAGTGTGGAGGAAACGGAGGCGGCTCTCAAGAAAATGAAGCCAGGCAAGGCGACGGGCCCTGACGACGTGGCGGTCGAAGTGTGGAAGTCACACTACTGGCATGCTGCCGAATGGTTGACAACGTTTTTCAATCAGGTCGTTGCAGAGAAGAAAATGCCTGAAGTATGGTAAGAGAGCACGACGGTACCGATCTGGAAGAAAAAAGGCAGTCCTGCAGACTGCTCAAATTGTCGTCCAATTCGCTTGCTTTTGCATAGCATGGAAATTCTTGAGCGAATTGCCGATAAGCGACTTCGGGATATCGTCCAGCTCTCCGAACCAGTGTGGCTTCGTGACTGGCTGTAAGGCCATCGACGCCGTACATGCCGCTCGTCTCTTTCTGGAGGAACATCGTGAGAAGAAGAAGCGTGTTCACCTAGCCTTCCTTGACCTGGAGAAGGCTTTCAACCGTGTCCCACGTGAAGTAATATGATATTCCTTACGGCATGGCATCAGGGCACGCCATTGCGTTGTGATCATTTCCTGAAAAATACGACCCCCCCAATTCCATCTCCAAGTACGACCCCCCTACCTCTTCCTCCCCTAGATTTTTCCAACCTTCTACCACTTTGTCTACTTTTTCCAAAAAGTTTCTGGTTTTTTTACAAAATTTTGCTGTCGAGCGGGGGGGGGTCGCAGTACCTACATACGTCCCAAGCACGTCCAGCACTCTGGCGCTGGTGTAGCATACTGACAATACGTACGAGGAAGGGGCGATGATAGGAGCTACAATCACCGCCCACAAGGGCACCATGAATTTATAATTAAGCAAAAGGACTCACGACGTGACGATTAATAAACCGATGAAAGTACATTCCCGGACTTTTCTGATCGTAGGAGCACATTTGCTTGCAATTGGGAAGCCCTATTCAGAAGTTACACCTTTCAAACACCTGCGTGAAAGCCCCATGCATGGCGCATTTGCTGCGAAAGTAGAAATCTTCAAGCTTCCGGCACATTTTTCTCTTTTACGAAAGGTTTGTGGATGAAGCTTTGCCATGGACGTCCAAATCGTAGCGACTCGCGGGTTCGCAAAAATGATCACAGATGGATCACAAAGATGATCACAACGGGGAAAATCTCTGGGTGGGAACGTTTTTGAAATGCCCTAATTCAGTGATAAGAGCCAACCTAACTCTACTCATTACCGCTCACCCCTCTCCGATAGCTTCACTTTCAACGAAATATGGGTGTTCAAATGAGGGGTACTATTTCACGTGTTTGGCTTGAAATTGGCTCCAAACCGTAAAATAGCGCGCACGAATGCGCTTGTATGAGCGCGCTGACCGCGAACAGCCAAAATTCAAAAGTAATACATAGTTCCGGTTCCAGCTGAAGCGGTGGTTTTTTTTCTTATCCATTTTATGTGAATTACTTTGATTGTTTGTTTTTGTTGAGTTTAATTTGTTTTGTTTTGAATTTGATTTTGTTGTGAGGAAATTGCTCAGGATTCAATTTCTACGGTTTCATAGGTAGCTTTGCAATGATTCTTTTCTAGATTTTGTGGCATTAGTGGATTGGGATTTACCTGGACCACTTGAGGAGGTGTTGGTGAGCGGAAGTGTCTTGAAGTTTTTGTGAGGAAGGAGGAAAAATTTCAGCAATATTTTTTTTTAGTTTTTGGCCTAGGAATAGTTCGATAGTGCCTGGTTCTATTTATTGTCATCTACATCGTCCCTTTTGAGCTTCTCTTTACTTGTACCGTGTATCACTGCTCTCTCCACTTCAACATGGGCCATGCGTTTACGGACCCCCCCCCCCTCCATCGCGGGCAAATACGACCCCCCTATTGTGATGATCACAAAGATGGCGTGCCCTGCATGGCATTCCCGAAGGGCTGATTGAGTGGGCACGCATCTGTACTTCAGCCGACGAGTCGAGTGCGAAGTCCAGCGGGATTTCGAAGGGGTTCCGCATCAGGGTACAGCAGGGGATGTGTCAAATGGCGGTGTGGTACGACCTCCCCAGAAGAGGGTCCAGATACGCACCCCCCCCCCTCTTGCTCTAACTGACAACCAGATGCATGTTACCACAAATGCTTCCCTGAAATGGGATCTGGATTCTCGAAAGGCGCACTCTGCCTCTAAAATACAGGAAATAAAAGGCTGTTTCAGCCCATGCCAATATGAGGCTGAACAACAACCTCGCCATTACCAACAGTTTTGTCTTAGGATTCGAAATAAAACTCCTCGCTTCGATAACTATGTATGACATGCAACTTGTAACAAAGAAACACAATTGAAATAGCGGCTAATGGTGATCAACTGATAGGCTGAATTGGTGAAAAAATAGCCCCAAGGTGAGCGCGTCAGGGCTCAGATGTGCAGTCAATGAATGGTGACGGGGGAAATAATGAAAACAGCACGACACAACAACAAGCGAAACATGGAAAATACAAAAAATGCCAGAGCTAAATGAAAAAAAGGATAACAGGCCGGCAGTAAATCGTTCCATACTTGGCTATTATCGATCAGGCTGCAGGGCGCAAGGCTGGCGACCGCTTTCTTTGGAAAACGTCATTGGAGCGCGGTTGTTGGACTTGCCAACGTCCTGGGGTTGTTCGGGGATATATCTTTTTTTGGTTGCGGAGCTTTGAGGAATGGTGAGCAGCATGCAATGGCAAAGTTTCTTTTATTGTGTATTCTACCTAGCTGCAAACTGAACAATCCCCGTTGGTGAAATATTTCGGATGGGTCACGGTGTCGGCCAGGGTAAATCGCGAGCTGGTTATGATTCACACAAGGACTGCTTCGTTCAAACGCAATTTCATCAGGGACTGAAGTCGCTCTTGAAACCCTCCATCTTTTCTCTTACAATAAGCCTTTACAGCATTTCAGACCCAGTAGTGCCAGGAGATATTTTAGAGGGGTCACAGATGCGCACCCTCTGACCCACCCGAAAAATTGATTCCTTATGTGCCACTGTGAGGATAGACCTTCGGAAACTTCAGTGTGCCTTCAAAACACATACTTCCCTTCAAATAAGTGAAAGAGAAGCTCGGCTATCTCTGATCGATTTGGTCCGTGCGCTGCGTGCATTAGGCTCCTACGCAAAAGTGGTGGAAAGGTGTAAATTCTGATTTCATGCTGCTTTTATCCATGCAAGCAGATGTTTGTTTAGGGTTTGTAAAGGACAACACGCACGAATCTGTTTGAGACTATTATTTAGTCATCTACTACTTACGAGTTCATGCCATAAACTGACACTTTATTTATTTATTTATTTATTTATTCTTGCTGTATTGCTAATAAATCTTTTATTATTCTGAAGCTTTTCAGTCCGTTCCATTACCCTTAGCAATGACACTCTGTACTGTTTGATGCCTAGCGAGCCTACTTTTGCGATACTCCCACGTCCCCCGCGGCCAAGTACGAACCCATTCTGGGGATTTCACTGAAAAGAGGCTGTGAAACGTAGCATTTAAAGCTGTAAAAGAATATACACATAATAAACTCCAACGTCGAGCCATTGCTCGGCTCTGAGTGACCTTGAGATTACGACCCCCCTCTCACGGCCAGGTACGACCCCCCCCCATGGGTTTCACACAACGATGCTGTACCCTGGTCCCGGTACCTCTAGACACAGGAGCAGAAATTTCGTTCATCGACAGAACCCTTGCCGACGAGCTTGCGCTCGAAACAATACTCGGAAAAAACGCTCTTGCTGCACACGTTCGGTTCTGAAGAAATTCAAAAGAAGAAGTGCCGCATTGTACACGTACAAGTTCAGGATGTCGAAGGAAGACCTCATGAACTGGAATTACACATGAGATTTTGATCAAACCACTTCGCACTCCCCCACTGCTTCAAGAAGATACAGAGTTCCTGAAGTCATTGAACATTTCAATTCAGCATAGATGGAAGGAAAAGGCAGTGAAGCCACTGATACTTCTTGGCTGTGACCAAGTGTGGAAATTCTGGAAAACAGATGAGCCACCTGTTTCGCTTCCTTCAGGACTTCAATTACTACCAACAAAAACGGGTAACCTCATAACAGGGAGATATCACCACCCACACCAAGTTCTTGAAGTATTGTCCTCCAGCGAAGCTCAAAAATGGGACAAATATTGGTCATTAGACGTGCAGGTCAATACCGTCTGGGAAGATACCGACTCCTATACAGAAGAAGATAAGTGGGATCACTACTGGACACTCGAAAACGAAGGAACTCAAGAATTCAACGGACCAGAAGAAGCAGATGTGTATCCAGATGCGACATACTTAAGCACACTGATGATAAGATCGCATCCGAGTGTGGACCGGATGGGGACGAACTAGAGGAAGCCTCAACGAAATAAAACATCTCATCTCAACTTCAGCAAGTAAAAGAAGGCACTTCAACTTATTGACGGCAGTCGACCCCAAAAGAAGAGACAACATCGGTGACAGGTTTCTCCAATTCAGCAAGTTCGTATGCTCTACAGTTTCTGTGAAGGAGGCGCTTCTACGCCTAGGAACAAGATATTTCAACCGAGCGTATTTATGCACAGCAAGCAAATAATGGAGGCCTGTTATCAATCCGATATGAAGACTGGCCGGCAGGGGAAAATGGAGCCCGCAAGATCGGAGCAGTGAACAAGTTAATAGAAGACGACTCCGACTCCTGATGACAGCTATAGAACAGGCAGAAGAAATACAGGAAACGATGGAACAAGTTTTGAGGGAAGAATGTCAACGGATGGAAGAAGAAGAACCTTTACCTCAAGTACAGCAGCTTCTACAACAGCATGAAGAGGAAGTAAACGCACTGAAGGCAAGGATCGCAATGTTGGGGCAACAGATGGTCAAACCGGAACAGATGCCACACCAGGACGAGACCAAAGAAATGCCTTATCAGAGTGATATGGAAATGTCGGATGAGATTACCTCCTGAGGCTAATTAAAGAAAACCAAGACGACAAAAACCCAGCCCAGAACCTTGACGAAGCAAGCAAGGACACGAGCAAGTCCTCGAAGGAGCACGAGAAGAGAGCCGATGTCAAGTTTCTCATAGAATACGAAGCAAAGAAGCAAGCGTTAGAAAAGATGGAAAATGCTCTCAACTCCTTCCCCTACCGCCGATACACGCAGTACTCGGAAGGTGTCGAACCATGGCGCACCTGTATTTTCTGCGGTGCTCGAGCAGCGCACTATTCCGCCTCTTGTCCAACGGTTCGAAACGCGATAGACCGCGAACAAGTGGCATACACGCTCAAGCTGTGCAAGCTTTGCTTGGAAAACTGTGAAGAAGGCCGATGAAGGAAGGAGGGCCTGTTGCTACTGCAGCAAAATTGAAGGAACCCCGTTTGAAGATGTAATACCTCACGACAAGGGCCACCATCGAGCATTATGCCCCGTCACAGACGCAAAGTGGAGGATCGAAGCCAGGGTGCAAGCAGCAGTTCGCGAATTACAGGAGATGGAAGGAAATCGACATTCACGGCTGGGAATGTCGCGGCATTAATGCGCGACCTGGAAGATTCATCTACGATGGTGATACCATCTTCCACGTCTGTTGTAACGATATCGTTCTCTTGTTTGATATACGTTGCATTGTTTCTTGACGTGGAGAAGTGTCTGGTTCAGTTACTCTAGTTGAAGTAAAGATAAAGTGTTATCGGCTCTGTGCTCGTATCACGACAGATAGGGCCCGCGTGGCAGCACACAAGTTAATACATGGTGCATCGGCCGGGAAAGATAAAGGGTTACGGCACTGTGCTCGGATAATTACCCGCGTGGCAGAACAAGTTAATACAAGTGTGCTCATGCGAACTACAGCGTTCAAATACCTCAGATCAACAACCGTCTGACGGTAGTTATAGAGACTCTCGCTCTATTTAGAGTGGCTACATTATCATTACTGTATCATTATTGTAACCTTTATGATATTATCTTTTACTCATTCGGCTGTACGAATAGCCTTGTAAGCTCCAATATCGTTATCAGTAGGCTGATCTGAGCGATTGTATAGGTTTCTCTCTCACAACATTTCCTTATCATGTTTTTATCTCTTGCCAATACCAGCAAGCTCCGCCCACTTGACCAGCATAAAAGGAGCCCTGGTGAGCCGAGCCTCATAGTTTAATTCTTTCTTATTGCGGTGCTTCCAGATAAACGTTTAATTACCCAAGTTTGAGGCTTGAATCATCGACGACATAGTAGACTCTGCTCAGAAGTGAACGCGCGTGTGGGTGCAGCCTGGTCTAAGTGGCGGTCTATGACCGGCGTTCTTTGCGACAAGATGATACCAGATCGCCTCAAGTCGAAGATTTATAGGACCGTTGTTCGACCAGTCGCGATATAAGGTGCTGAATGTTGGTCCTCGAGAGATGTTGAAGCGCGCCTGGGAGTCATGGAGACGAAAATCTTGCGATGGACTGCCGGTGTCACTCGTATGGATCGCATACTCAATGACGACATAAGGAAGAAATTTGGTGTGGCTCCCGTGGCCGAGAAAATACGAGAAGTTCGCCTTCGATGGTACGGTCATATTCTTCGCGCGAGTTGTGACACCGTCCGCAGGATTGGTCTTGAGCTCAAAATTCACGGAAAGAGGCCTAAAGGACGCCTCAAGCAACGCTGGTCAGACACGTTGCATGCGGACTTAAAGATATTAGGTTGTCATAAGTTCTTATACACGACTTTTTTGTAAATATCTCAAAAACGAACCGGTCTGGAGATTGGAGGTATGCACCATCACCACTCACTACTCGACGACAGCGCTCAGGCAGCTTGTCGATTCCATCCTTCCAGAACGACGGAGGCTGGGACTTGAAGAAGTCGTCGAGCACCTTTCTGATCTGATCCTTTGTTTCGAACTTTTGTGTATCCAGATAGCGCTGCAGGTGGCTGAACAGCCAGTAGTCAGAAGGAGCGAGGTCAGGGCTGTAGGAAGGGTGGGCGACCATCAGCAGCCGTACTTCTCCAGCTCGGCCTGGGTCGCCTTTGCAGTGTGAGGTCGGGCGTTGTCATGGTGGAAGTAGATTTCCGCACTCGACGTGATCTTTCAATTTCCGCAGCTGGGTCACTTATGTGGAAGCGTCAATCGTCTGTCCCTTCTCCAGCAGTTCCCAGGACTCCATGCCTTTTCTGGACCACCAACAGGACAGGAGAACCTTTTTGGGGTGAAGGTCGGCCTTCGGGGTGGCTTCTGGCTGTTCTCCTTTGTCGGCCCACTGCCGCTTCCTCCCAGGGTTATCGTAGAGGACCCACTCCTCATCTCCAGTGATCATCGAGTTGAGAAAGTGAAGCCTTTTTTGGAAAGTGAGGAGAGAAGTGCAGGTGGTCATCCTCCTCGAGAGGTCATAAGCGGGACCCATCGACCAAGCTTTGGGGAGCTTTGGGAAAGCCCATATGTAATTCCCTTCTTTTGTGCAGACATCTTCGGTTGTTCTCTTACTGTTCGTCCCTTTAGTTTTTGTTTTATTTCATTTTTTGTTTTGTTTTGTTGTGCTGTTTTAATGTGGCCCCTTGCTGGCGACTTACATGCTCAGTCATGTATTAAACTGAACTGAAACTGAGTACTGCACCCATGTCATTGCATGACAGATGCACTGCACCCATCCTTGCCAGCAGGGCGACTTTTAAAAAGTGACGACTGGTGATAGGAGAAAGCGTACGTATGGATCACGGAGTCGGGAGAAATGCAGAATCCGCAAAAAAGAGGAAGTTAACCCTGTTCGCTGGGGATAATGGGATGAATAAGTGCGGATGCGTGAGGCGCAGCACCACCCTATTTTGCCTTCGCTGAGCGACAACACTGTATCATATCGTTCTTGTCCCTCGTTTTCCGTCAGTTGCCTTTTACCCGCTTTAATAGCTATGGGGACTGGGTCTGGTATCGCGCCAATGGTGGCCGCCCATCATCCGCAGCAGGCTGTATAGGTATCGACTTGAAAAGATGGCGAATTGGCAGAAATGCAGAGAATTCAGAATTCCTCAGAATACTCCCAGTGGCGGCGTCGAGGGCTCAACCCCTATCAATTGTGGGTATCATTTCGGCATTTCTCCTGACTCCGCAGCACCCCAATGAGATACTTCCGTCTATCTGCAGTCTCATCATTTCTTCAATATTGTCATGTATGAATGCGGCCTAATAATTAGCTTGCAAGATTGTTTCGGACTATATGTGCTCCAAATGAACGAAGGTGATGAGAAGAGCACTCATGAGCACAAGAGCGGTGGCAAAATACACGCGTTGTTCGAATTTATGCACTAAACATGGGCAGTGTCGTGACGTCTGCACGACTTCATCGCATAGCCCGCCCTCACGTTCGTTACTCACTGCTACACACTGCCAGCCGGACCGGAGGCGTGTGCGTCCTAGGGCACTTCTCAACCGGGAGGCCTCTCTGCCTTTTCGTTTTTCTTCATCCTTCCTTCTTTTCCTTCCTCCCTTCTCCGATCCCTCCTCCTTTGCCTTCTCCCTTAAAATACTGGACTGGTAGATGCCTCGAGAAAATACCCCTGGATCTTCGCAGCGAGAGGACGCTGCTGGCCGTAATTGCCACCTCCACCAAGCATCGGCTGCCGTGCCTTGGAACAGACAACTCGTCAGCCACTTATCACACTGATTCTCCACATTGATTCTCATGATCGATCGACCTGCATGGCAAGAGGCCTGCGCAAACGCCAAATCGCCTACTGTCTCAAATAGCATTGTCGTCCGTTTTGAGCTGATTTTCGACCTCTTACGCGCAACCCTCTATTGCAAACCCTTAATACTATTCTGCTACTATTGATTCATACAAACAATTCGTTTCTCTGGTATTACATTCGTCCAGCTATGATGGTTTATCGGCCAGTATATTTCTCATTACTTTTCTGTACAACTATGGCGTTACTAAGTCAGTGGTCGCTTTTGTACAGTTGCTCAAGAACTTACTTTTCATGCTGTTTGCTTGCTGGAAGAGTTTAGTTTCACGACCATCATAGGATCATGACACATTCTTATATTCAGTGCTCACAGCTTATTTTTTTCCTTGTTAAGGTTTACTCTTGGGAGTCCTCAGCTTTTATACATCTTCGTTCAACACTTTTTGTAACTGTATTCGCGATTAGGAACATTTTAACCGTGCTGGCGAGTGACATTTCTCCTAATTACTGCCAAGGGAGTGACGGATTTCGAGAAAATGTATGAGAGATTCTGTGCCTCCTTTGGGCACATCAAGCAAAATCAGCAACGCCGCACATCGCGTCATTACCCTAGAGCAGTAACTAATGAGAAACGTCAATCGTCAGCAGGCCAGAATTTTAGTTTCTACTTATAAACACAGATAAGGGGCTGAATACACAAAAATGGTTTCACAGAGTAATTGATAAGTTTCGAAGAATAACGTTTCGCTGGACTGTTCTAGTGACGACATAACATATTCCACGTACTCAGTGGTTTAATCAGTGCGAGCGTGTGTAAGTAATACCAGGTTAGAAAAATGAAAACGTGATGTTTCTATTTGTAGCTGCGGAACAGTGAGTGAACACGGATGTTGTACAAATATGTAAAAAAAGTTGTCAGGAACCTCCGAGGCAAACCTTAAGAAGGAGAAATACGAACGGGATAGAAGATGTGTTGATCCTGTAATGGTCATGAGACTATGCTTTCCAGCAAGCAAACAGCATGGAATCTGAGTATTTGAGCAGCTGTACAAAACTTATCACCGGTTTCGTAAAGCCATAGTTGTAAAGAAATGGAATGAAGAATATAGTAGTCGATAATCATCATCGTTACCGGACAGAAGAACTTTAGAGAAACGACTTTTTCAGAATAAATAGTAGCAAAATGATGTGGTGTTTCGCAGTGGAGGACTGGGGAAAGAAGTCGAGAATTAGTTCAAAATTGGACGAGCAAGCGTAGTTAACTGGTCAGATCGCAAATCCGCGTCTGTTTTGGCCTCTCACCAGTGCTGGTCGATCAGTTATGAGACCCAAAGTGAGAAGTGACTCGGACAAGTTGTACGACCAAACGAGCGACTGCAGAGGCTCAGTACAGGTGGCAGCTACGGCCAGCAGCGTCCCAGAAACAATTTGACAGCTTTCGGTCACGTCATCCGACCGCCTCTCGACCAGAATGTTGAAGGGCCGCCTTCACATCCGCACTGTCCTGTCGCGCATGGCTGGAAATAGCTGACTATTCGATGCAGCCTCCCATTTTGGGCCTACAAGCTGCCTTCCTCAGTTCGTACAACTCTACTGGATCGCAGTCGCCCGTATATCGCCCCTGTTCATCGCCCACGAGCTCGAGGCGACCCGTCCAGTCCCTGCCCCATTGTCCTTCGCCTTGCGCACTTGCCACCCTGGGGCAACACCTGTCCGGGTAACACCCCTTTCGTCTCATCACTCATGGATCGCCGCAATTGGACTGGCAACTAATCGGATCGCAGGCAACTCGCATTCCTCTTGCAGAGCGTCAGTGTCTGTGACGCAGGTCCTCACGAGCTCATCTGAGCACGCGTACGAGGGTGGAGAGTGACCATGACCCATAGTGACGCAGGCAACCGGCACGTAGGCTTAGAGTTTATAAGGTGTTTCTTAATGTAGTTTTTCACATAAATAACCTTTTTGATTTTCTGTCATTTCCTTTGTTCGTGTTAATGCATATTTTATTTGTGGTTGACTTGATGATTTTTGTGATTGCTGTATGTAGTTAGGTGCGGCCAGTTAGGTATTTATTATTGACTAGTGTGTGGATCCCTTCTGCTGCCCGCAGTAGTCGCGATATGAAAGGGAGCATACGTTCGCGCCTAATGCGATATGGGATTAGGCGGGAGCGCAGAGACCCACCCTTCAGAACACGACAGATGAGCGCAGAGACCCGTTGAAAATAGCCATCCGCATGCATAAGATCTCAGGAGGGACTCCGCATCGCGACATGGTGCATTGGGACGGTTGTATCTATTCCTACAGCATCCTGCACAACGCGTGTCGGCCGCGGTGCTCCTGGCATTTTGCCAATTTTTGGTGATTCACCCTTCCAATAGCGATGAGAGCGCGGACCTCGCTGAGCGGGACTTGAGATGAAGATCAGTTAGTTTGTTTCAAAGTTGCATGCCTTTCGCATGCAATGAGAAGAACGTGAACTGAAGGGCCCTTGGCAGTTTCACAGTTCCATACACATCACAAGCGCATTTCAATGAGAAGGACGAGAAAGTATTTGCAGATAGTAACCGGTAATAGGTAACATATGAAAATCATGCAGGGAGGGCGTCATGCCCTAACACAAGGACATATCTGCGCATATGGGTTCTATTCAACTATTAACACCTAAGAACTTGAAAAAAAGGATTGCTGAACTTTTGCCTATACGGATTATCCGATGCCCTGACCAAGAGTATGACATTCGCTTACGACGCGCGCCTTTTGGCGCCAGTAGGCGCCGACTTATCACCAACACTTTCCTTACCAACATCGGTGTAAACTTACTCACCAGGCCAGTCGATGCGCTGCTCACAAATATGACATTCAATTTTAGCTCTGCGCCATTTGTCGTGACACGCTTTTCACTAAAAAAGATGAAAATCCGCGTAATTGATCTATTTGTGGTATCTTCATTTATTGGACGTGCAATAGCACATAAAACATAAAACAGGACAAACAAAATGTTAAAAAAAACAACACAAAGACAAAAACCAGCTCAGATAAAAAGCGATTATATTGCTTTTACGCTCACATATGCAGACAGTAACTACAACACTTCAAATGAAATCACCGACCCGCCTCTTGAAAGTAGCATATTTCAATGGGAACACATTCGAACGTAAGAGCGAATTGAAGTTGGTACAAATCCTATTACTAAAAAACCATGACCTGCACTGAGTCCTAGCAAACGTGGCACTAACTCTAATACTCACTCCTCTTGTATTAGTATTAGGTTGTTGCACAAGTTCTTATACACGACTTTTTTGTAAATATCTCAAGAACGAACCAGCCTGGAGATTAGAGGTATGCACCATCACCATTCACTACTCGACGTCAGCGCTCAGGCAGCTTGTCCCAGCCTCCGTCGTTCTGGAAGGAGCTTGATTCCATCCTTCCAGAACGACGGAGGCTGGGACTTGAAGAAGTTGTCGAGCGCCTTTCTGACCTGATCCTTTGTTTTGAACTTTTTTCCGTCCAGATAGCGCTGCAGGTGGCTGAACAGCCGTAATCAGAAGGAGCGAGGTCAGGGCTGTAGGAAGGGTGGGCGACCATCAGCCATCCGTACTTCTCCAGCTCGGCCTGGGTCGCCTTTGCAGTGTGAGATCGGGCGTTGCCATGGTGGAAGTAGATTTCCGCATTCGATGCACGAGTAAGATGGACGTGAACTTTCAATTTGCGCAGCTGGATAATATATGTGGAAGCAAAAAATTGCCTGTCCCTTCTCCAGTAGCTCCCAGTACTCCATGCCTCTTCTGGACACAACAGGACAGGAGAACCTATCTTGGGGATGCAGTCGCCATTGGGGTGCTTCTGGCTGAGTCTCCTTTGTTCGCCCACTGCCGCTTCTCAAGGTTATCGTACAGGACCCACTCTCATCTGCAGTGATCATGAAGTTTTGAGAAAGTGGAGCCAACTTTTGGAAATGAGGGAGAAATCAGGTGGTCAACCCCACTCGAGCAGCCATAAGCGGACAAGTTCACTGGTGGACCCCATCGACCAATTTGCTACCTGGTCCGAGCTTTCTAGTCACGTGCCACCGTCCGAATGATCATAGCAAGCATGGTCGCCATTTCTCTGTGGTGAGGTAGGGTCCTCCCTCCAAGCCGCGATGAGTCTTCAAAAATCCAGCTCCATCGCTGACCCGCCCTCGGAGCATTCTGAGAAGAAAAGTCTCCTATTCTTGAATTTGGCAAAGCAATTCTTGCATGCAATAAGGGATGAGGCGTCCTCACCGTATGATCCAACCACTGTAAGCTTCCTTTGCATACCGGGATCGTGAGCAAAACCGAAACAGTGGCAGGCAGAAGTTTGTCCACAAGGGCAAATTGTGCGTAACATTGTTCACATCGCATAATGCAAGCATCGTGAGTGTAGCTAGTGTAATGAAAGATATAAAACAACGTCACGCACACGTGATGAACGTAATACCGAAATCCATCGCAACGAAATAGGAGAGGACAAACCGTGTATAAAATTATGCAACAACCAAAGAGACAGTACTGAAAACCCGTTGCAACGTCAATTTCCCTAGAGTCCATATTAATATTTTGTAAGCATAGTAAATCATATGATACCTCGTTTCCTCCTCACACCTCAGAGATTAAGCCGTACGTCGTATTCTAACACAACATCTAGTATTTGAGTATAGTTCTAGAAGACCGTGCATCTAAGTATCTGAGTTTAGCATAAAGTTTTCTGACAGATTCAGGCGCTTGAATATCTTTTTTGGTGTGGGGTTAAATACGTCGTACCACATTCCAGAATAGTGGCGAACGTAAAGCTATAGGAACGCAAGAAAATGCTGGATCCTTTGTCCGTTATGCTTTATAATTGAACGTTCTGCACATACCTTTGACGACATACGTAATGGCGTTCTTGTCACGAAAATGGCATTCACTTCCGAATTAGCGCTGCTGTAAGGCTGAGCCTGGGAGAAAGGATTACCTTTGGCAGGCCCAGGCCTCAGTGGAGCTAGGCGGCTGTAGAACCTTCTATTAGTGGCCAGCACTAAGAATGAATGTCAATGTTTCATAATCAAATGCAAAATACGATCTGCAATTTAATCGATTTTTTGTGATCGGAGGCATTTTTTTGCGCTGGAGCCTATAGTGCGGGCACCTGTTTTTTCGGGCAAGCGATGTGGGTTCATGTTCAGGAGTCAGAACACGCGCTCGCTGGCATATACGGGAAATTTGGTGATTGGGCATTTTTTAGCGCTGGCCGCGCCATGGAGCTGCGCAGCACGTGGCAGGGTACGGAATACGATAATGAGTTAGAGAGGTCGAAGTGCCACTGAACAAAATTTCTGGCCAACTCTGACCTCCCAGGAAAGCGCGGTAAAGTGAGTCGAGCCTAATCGTGATTGGAGCGTGAATCACAACAGATTGAAATGCCAGAGCATAGCGGCCGACACACGTGCGGGTCCTGTAGGAATAGGTGCATACCCATCGGGACTGGGGGTTCGGCGTCGTGGTGAAGACGTTCAGGCGCTTAGTGATTGAGTCCTGACAAGCGCTTGCAGATGCCTGGGAGGGAATCACCTTAGGGAACGCCGCGCGAATGCCGCCAGCTTAGTCCTGGCTCTCGTCGTCGGCTAGCTAGAGATTTAACTGGCTCTACCTAACCACGCTAGTGGTCTTGTGGATTCACTCGAAACCTGGAATGGCACCGAACCGCCGTTAACTTATACCTGACTTCAGTCGCGACGCCAGGACCTAGACCGGAAGAATAACCCTCTGAGTTTAATGCAAAAGGAAGCTAAGAAGACATTCACCAGGCTCAAGACTGCATTCTCAGTCACGAAGCTACACCGTGATCTCCTATTAGAAATCGTGAGTGGTTGTGTTAGACCAAGAGTGGACTCTCTACAGAAACTACGGAATAAATCTAAACCTTTTGCAGTCGACGCAAGATTGACAGACATAGCTCGCACCTGTCTGTCATCCTTTTAGGATTTTCGGTTTTTAAAGGACAATTTTGTCATCCGGTTGAAGCACCGGCGAGAGACCAAGCGAAGTCTCTTGCGGTTCAAGCTTATCACCCTCCAATTCCAGATTTGGGTAGGTCAGTAGCCTACTTCCTGGCCAGTAATTTTTACAAAAGATATTAAGGCTGCGTTTATATTGTTGCGGCAGCGCAGCGTAGCGTTTCAGCCTACGCCAGCGGCGTGCCGGGGAGAGGATGCATATCGATCTGCGCTTTCCAGCGTACAGCGTAAAGCGCTAGGCGTACGCTAACGTAGCCAGCGTTTCTCGGACCAGCGTTTCACCAGCGTTTTGGCCAGCGGTTGCAGGCGCAGGCGGAGCGAACTATGGAGAGCTGGAGTGATACAAACGCGCGCGTCTCCCACCTCCGCCCTCAGTCTCTATATACCAGTCGATTGCGCATCTTCTCACTGCCCGCATATTCTCACAATAGACATCGATTGCGCGTCCTCTGACGGCCACATAGTCTCTACAATGCACATTGGTGCGCGTCTCTGATGGCCAATTAGTCTCTACAAATACACTTAATTGCCGTCTCTTACGGCCCCAAGGGTCTCTACTCCCCTAACGCTGGCAAGCCTGCCAGCAAAGCGCTGTGTGAAACGCTGGCGAAACGCTAGAATCGTATCGCATTCTCTCCCCCGGCACTGCCGCTGCGTCGCTGGAAGCGCAGCGCTACGCTGCCGCAAAGTAGTAAAACGCGCCTAACAAAAGCACACACTACTTTCTTTTTTTTGTTTTTTTCCAAGGGAAGGGATACCAACTCGTCCTGGCCATCAGAATGAGATGTTACTCCTCGGAGCGTCTCTAGATGCTGATCATCAGATTCTGACTACCAAATCTTCTAAACGATTCTGGAGTGGAGAGTTACGGACCTTTTTTGGCTACCGTGCTCAACCATTGCGTGCATCCCTGCGCCATGCCGTGCGCTCGGTAAACCGTCTCGTGACCCAGCTGCCGCCGCCGTGCTTTCGATGGCCGCAGTAGGTAAGTAGTAGTCGTTTCATAGTAGTGAAGACGGCGGTTCAAAATCCTTCGATGCATTTCGGTAGTTTGCTTTTTTTGAACGTATGCTAACCACGTGAAAAGTGGTTTTACGGGCCTGATCCTGACCACCAAGATCCCCTCCCTAGCTTACTTATGACTCTCGGAACGATTTTCGTGAAAACTTTACACTTTGCTTAACTAGCTCACACCAGGAGTACCAAACACACATGCATATCTGCTGGAGCTCGTACAACTGCAGATTATCATTGCATCCTATAGGTGACAACGTGTGTTGTCACGGAAAAGAATTCGCCATCTCTGGTAGCTCTCTTACACTCACGCCACATTATCAGCCAACATACTTTGCGACACTGTCATCATAGTTGGAAATGATCTGCCGGACTCTGGGTGCCTTCACAGCCTAGTGAAAGAATTCGGGTTCTTGCGATATTGTTTGATTCACTATCCTGCAAAGAAAGGACAGATTGCAGTAGTTTCTATCAAGTCAGTCCCATTCAAAGTGCGCCCGATGGTTTTTTGTGATAAAACAAGAGACAGAAATATAGATAGAGTGATAATTCAGCTTTTAGGATGAGTAATCGCTCATTCTACCAATGACCCGCTCCAGTTGTCCCGAGGGACCTTTGGACTCTGCGTACCTTGATTTTTCAACACGTGTGAGTAAATTGCTGTTGTTGCCATTTCGGCAAATGAAGAAACATTGTAGCGTCTGCCGTCGAGATACTCTCTACTGAATAGAACTATGTAATCGCATGGCTATTGTATGACGGGCGAATGGGTGATTGAACTCCAGGTCTCAAGTATTGTTTGTGTCCCAGCACTGATCTACAATACAGTTACTCGGGGTCTGGCTATATGACGAGCAACGGTGGCCTTTTGTAGTTGTATTAGGTACCATCCATTTGTAGATCTGAATGCCGAGAGCAGAGCAATATGCCGCCGGACATTGGACGGATTGTCCTCTGTATAGAGCCGCTTGAAAGCCGAGATATGGGATTCCTTTCTATGATGATCATCCACTTGCGCCCACGTAATTTTCATGGTAGAATCGGGCGGCTTATCATCTGCATCATACAAAATTGACGATTGTGGATTTTGGCTCGAGGTCCAAGACCAACCAATATTTTCATCTAAAGGCCGGGTGCTTTTTCACAGTCTGTGAATGGATCTCATGCTGAGAACATTACTGCTGAGGTATAGAATCGGTACCGTTCGTGCTCTATAAGAAAATTGGGACCCATGCGCCACCCTCTGGACCATCCTCCGTGTTATCGGACATAACTCGCAGCAAGTTTGCAGCTGGGATGTTAGTCTTGCGGGGAAACCAGACAGGGCTCTGTGATCATATATTCAGTGCCTGACTTCATCACCGTTTTTCTTGTGCAGTATGAATATTATGGGACCACCTCGACAACAAATTTTTTCCTTTCTTCCTTGTACGGGCTCCTGAACGCAGATCTTCACTGTGTATTTCGAGAACACCCTTACACACAACTATGGTCGGGCGCAGGTCAATATTTGAGCAGGCGCACTTTCCTTTCATGACGCTGATTTGAAAAACCGGCGGCCGATTTTCACCATCGGCTTCTCTTCAATTTCTCGAGAACTTCGTCAGAGCTAAGGTTCGCCAAATTTCACAGATACACAGCTTAGGTACTAGGCTTCAAATGGTAATAGTAAGACGCTGCTCTATCCCCTTTGCTTTTCTGCCATTCCTCCATATGCGTCGGCCACTTTGAATGGGATGACCTAATATCCTATTGTGCGCGACGCACTGTACTATAACCGTATAATCGAAGGCGAGGGAGATAGCTTCGTGGAGGACGAACATACGGATCCTTTCTGGGCATCTGAAGATAACGTTGAATCCCTTCACAGCATTTGGATTTGAACAATTTCTTTCTTAGCCCTGGTATTCAGCAGGTTACCTTGACAATCATCCGGACGAGTTTGAGAGTTCTCTCCAATATTGCATTACATATCATTTGGAGGGAATCTGTGAAAATAATGGTTGCAGCGAAACTCTTTTTATTCGCGGCTCACACTGTGAAGAACTTTTTTGCTCTAACCATTTTGTATTGGGATATCACGGTGTGCTCGCTTAAAGGCACAACCTGCGATAAATCGCAATCACAGATAGTACAACAGGGGTTCGCATAGACTAGACGACTATGTGCTGTGTAACTCGGTAATGAAAAAAGGCAGGAAAAGTCACCCGCCCTACAATTAGATAGAACCTCATTTTAAGTCACTTTGTACGTGCCTGAGCTCCATCTCCTGCACTACGCCCTCATCCACACAGCTTATTAACTCTACGACCTTACAAGTGAGCTTACGATTTTCATGCTTTTTCGTCCTGCAGCTTCGTTTCTCATTGGATGATGGGCTTTGAAGGCGGAGTCTGGAGACCGAGCAACTGGTAAAAGAGTGTCCTCTTTGGAGCCATATTGCGTTATAGCACTCCTCCTTAAGAATTTTTTCGCCGTAAACCAGTACAAGGTTGTTCCTTGCGGACCACTACCCTCGCAACACCACATTTCCAACATTATTTCTGATCGTGGACCAAGCCTTTGATGTTTTCCATTAAATACGAAATTATGTGCCTCGAATGAAGCTGTCACGCCAACAAAATCAAAATGAATGCTTTCACTGAAGTTAAAATAAAACCCCTGAAAAGTAGCACATAGGCCCTAATAAGAAGCAGGGAGGGGTCTTGGTGGTCGGACAGGTACGCAAAACTACTTCCCAAGTGTTTGGCATGCGTTTCTAGAAAAAGCAAAACTACGAAATGCATCAAAAATTTGAACCTCCGTCTCACCTATGAAGCCATCCACTTACCTGCTGCGCCATCGAGCCACGGCAGCAGCTGGGTCATGAGGGGTTTACGAGCGCAAAGCATGGGCAGGGGGTCGCACCGCAATGGCTAAGCACGGTAGCAAAAAAGGTCCGTAACTCTCCACCCAGAATCGTTTAGCAGATTTGGAAGCGAGATCTGATATCAGTATCCGGAGACGCTCCTAGGAATATGCATCTCATTCTGAATGGCCAGGACGAGTTGGTATCCTTCCCTTGTTAGAAGCAGCTAGAGGTAAGATCCCTCAAGATCTCATCGATTCCTTTCATTATGAATCACTGTCGGCCACCAACGAGCATCAGCTTTGCCCAGGGCCAAGAGGTCCTTCAGAGGCACCGTGCAGTCAGGGAAAGACAAGAAGCGTTTCTAATATAAAACTACCCTTTTCTCTCACTAAATACGTTATTTCCGTTTAAGGACACAGTTCGGCGTATAGGTACCCCGGCGAACGCGCGTTGCGGCCGCGGCGCATACGCGCGATGCAGCCGGTTCTGAACGCAACTGATCAACCCGATCAAAAACACACCACAAGTTCTCAGACAATAAGTAATAAACATGAACTACGTGCATCCCGCATTTGCCATCACACATATTAAACCAAATTGTTTGTTTTGTGAAATGTCTTATTTTATGACTCGCAGTTGTCCACCTTTCACACGAACGGTCAAAAGTTTTCTTTCCAATCGTACTTGACTTTTTGGTCTAGTACATTGCAACTGTCAAAAAAGCTTAGGTCTCATCTTCCGCATTTGACTTTCCGTTTTGCCGGAACGCACCAGCCTTTACCGCTCTGCTGCGCACTAAAAAAGGAATGTTTTTGCACTCGTCAAACAAAAAAAAGGGGAACCCACTATATCCTCCGCACTTGCCTCCTTTTGGAGAACCACAAAGGAAATGTAACGCAGTTGTCAAATTCGCTCTCGCCCTCAACATTTACCTCGCTTTACGAAACGCATTATCCCGCAAATAGACAACATTTCTCGCAGCTCCCACTCGTATTCTTCTCTTGTATTCTACGCACTCGACTTGGCAGGAATCGGCTATTCCGCCCCCAAGGTGGCTACGCTGCTTTCCCTACAACAGAGACGGCTACACAGCTCCCTTCACCGCAGAAGCATAGTCCATTTGAAAGAATGTGAATATGCTTGTGCAGCCAAAATTTTTTCGCACTTTCCGAGTAAGCGGTGGGCACTTTGTTTTTCATACTGTCCCGGGAACTCGACGTGCATCTTTCGGTGGCCCTTGAGGTTCTTTCGCATATGTCGTGAGGGAAATCTCTCCCTCATACTTTGTTCACCCAAAGAAGCGCGCAAACATCGCTCTACTCCGAATCTAACCATTCTCTTTCGCTTGCAACAACTGCCTTAATTTATTTCGCACCGCACCTCACCTCATAGAAATCGCTGATGCCGCCCGTTGTCCAGCCGACAAGGACGCAGAAGCCTTTTTTAAATACTGGAAACTGACTCCTCATGCACTTTGACATTGCTTCATGTGATCCATGTGATGTTTTGTATTGTATTTTCTTCTTGACTAACAGCTGACTGAGATATTTCTTAGCCCCGCCATCGCAGCGAGCACCTCCCAGCTGGCCTGCAAACGCGCGGTTGGCCCAGGGCGCACGTCTACTTAGGCCCACGTGTAGGCGTCGATTTCTGATGGGTATGTACATATGGTTAGGTAAGGGGAACTCTCCACTCCTGCGGCGCGAGCAACTCGTCTTTTGCCGCTCCCAGTGTCGTGACGTCTGCACGACTTCATCGCATAGCCCGCCCTTACGTCTGTTAGGCGCTGCTACACGAGCAACTATCAGCCGGTCCGGAGTGGTTAAAGGGTCGCCTAAACAGTTTGCACTGAGGTCCTGTCATTGCCGTACTCGCTGACTATTCGATGCAGTCTCCCATTTTGATCCTACAAGCTGCCTTCCAGTTCGTACAACTCTACTGGATAGCAGTCGCCCGTATGTCGCCCCTGTTCATCGCCCACGAGCTCGAGGCGACCCGTCCAGTCCCTGCCCCATTGTCCTTCGCCTTGCGCACTTGCCACCCTGGGGCAACACCTGTCTGGCGTAACATCCCTTTCGTCTCATCACTCATGGATCGCAATTGGATTGGCGAGGAATCGGATCGCAGGCATTTCGCATTCCTCTGGCAGAGCGTGAGTGTCTGTGACGCAGGTTTTCACGAGCGCATCTGACCACGAGTGCGAGGATAGAGAGTGACCATGGCCCATGGTGACGCAGGCAGCCGGCATGAATATTAGGTATTTCTTAATGTAGTTATAGCCTTTTTAATTTAGTGTCATTTCCTCTGCTTTCACGTGTTAATGCACGTTTTATTTGTGATTGGGTTGATGATTTTATGTGATTGGTGTACAGTTGGGTGCAGCCAGATAGGTATTCATGATTGACTAGTGTGTGGACCCCTTATGCTGCCCGCAGTAGTCGCGATAGGGAGCACACGTTCGCCCCTCATGCAATGGGATTGGGCGGGACGCAGAGACCTGCCCTTCAGTACACGACAGGTGAGCGCAGAGACCCGTCGAAAATAAGGGGAAGAGGACCGCAGGCGTTGCCGCGTGGCACCAAGATTGTTACTAGGCGAGACCCCTCAAAACTCTAAAACAAAAGTTAAATTACGCTATATCGGGGTGTTGAACCAGCACACTTTGAGTGGGAAAACCAACAGGTGGCCGTACTTTTCCAGTGTCGCATGATGCTGTCATTTTCCACATCGCGATATGCTCTGTTTGGAACCCTTTCAGATTCGGCAGACGTCAATAAAGGAACAGAGCGATTTCACTTTCGGTGCTTGATTTGGCTGACAGTAGTGTGAATTTCCTGCTCAGAGCGGAGGCAACGCTGCGAAGAACAATTATAATTAATCAATATTATAATTAGAATTATACTCCAGTGAGCGGATTGCCGGCTAATTGAAAAGGGAAACGTTCATCGGTAGGCATTTCGGTGCAGGTAATGGGAACGAAATCTCCTTTTCATTGAGGGATCCACTGCGCTGTGTTGGCCGACTATACATTGTATCTGTATCGACAGATTTATGTTTTGTATGGGCGTTATGGCGCGAACCACGCCCCTGCTTCAAACTATGTAGTAGCGTAAGTAGTGCAGAATCCCAAGCTTTACTCTATTTGCTAAGATTCGATAACTGCAGCGCCCTATGAGCAGCGCAGAGAAGTCCCGTTAAAATTATGGTGCGCGCCTGGCGAAGCCATGCCAGCCTGGCGAAGTCGAGCTAAAGAGAAGGACGAGAGCTCGGCGTCAGCCGGGCGACCCGACTGGTTAGAAGTAGGTTGAAAGTAGTGACATCACTTGCTGATGGGATACATTGGCACGAAAATTCGCGATTCGGTAAGCCGTGTGGACGTGACTCATCATAGCGCACGCGAGTCAGCAAATAAAAAACGCAAATGAACGGCGCTCGCTCGTTCCTTGCATGTTGCGTCGTAACCAGTCATTCCACGCCACCAGTTCTTATCCCTGGTGCCACAAACTTTTTCTTTTTTAGGAACTGAATGTTTTGATCCCCAATACAAGCTCCAGCTTACCGTTCACGCTCACTTTTATTCGAAAGTGACTGCAAAACCCATACCATTAGATATATTCGTTCCAAACTCAGATGGTTGCAAATGATGTATTTTGAATGCATTCAGTGATAGGGCGACCATGAATCTTATGTTTCTGTTGTATAGAAATGATGAAAAGTGTACCCATGGGAATATATACAGTTGTTTCTGAGGAACAATGGAACACATTTGGACGACGGAGAATTCTTTTGAACGTCGATCGATCACACCATTGATCCACTCGTGCCTAGTGTTCGTTTCATCGGTCGGAGTCTGTGACTCATAACTACAAATACAAAGCTAGGCACGCGCTAGTGAACACACCGAAGCATTTTATTTATTCCTTTCGTTTTCAGGCGCTTGTAAGTTGTCGAAAGTCGTTTGCAAGAGTACCTATGATTTATTGTCGCGTAGCGACAATGAAGTTGTTCATATTGCAGCCGTTTTATCTGGAAAAGGGAAAAGTAAGGTAGAAAAGGTAGAAAGCAAGGGGAATGATGCGAAGAAGCGAGTGTGAGCCAGGTGAAAAACTATCTTTGCGTGAGTCTCGGGAGAAAGAACTCAGGGGCAAGTGAGAAAAGTGCACAAAAGAACTACTGCCTAGAAGCGAAAGCTTCCCCGACCGCCCTCTAGGGCGGAACCAGCGAAATCGACACATACCTTTTGCTTTTCGCCGAGAACCGCGGCGACGTTTCTCAAGAGAGGTTGGCAGTTCTCCGATACGTATTTATTGCTTTTCGCCGAACCGCTGTTTCGCCAGGGTCGCAGACTGTGAACAATGCCTCACCAGTTTGGCTGACACGCACTACTGCGTGCAGGTTAAACCTATGGTACTGACCAGAGGATTTCTGTGCTTACTCACTAATACTTGCCCTAATTCCCACGTCTTGCAATACGACCCATTTCATAAAATTTCTCCTTTTCAATGAACGTTTGCCAATGTTCGGTGCTCATCACACTTGTAAAAACACCCACCATTCACTGGAAATAGGAGAGTTTCGGTGGTAACAACATCGAAACTAAGTGCTCCTCATATCCTAGTGCTTCCGTTGAGCTTTCACATGCCCGTCTGTCTCATTCCTCACTGCAACATCTTCAGGCTTTTACTTTTGGGTGAGATCCTGGGGTCTAGCGGTCTAATCAATTTCGACTATATCGCTAAGGAATAAAAACATCTTGTCTCACTATGCCTTGGTAGAAGAACTTAAATGCTAAAAGAACATTTTCGGACAACGGGCGAGTGGTCGCGTCGCGGTCATTGCACTAGGAAGCATTATCTTCGCGATTAGGTTCACGACACACGAGACATTCGTAGGAGCGAGAACATCATTTGATTTGTAGGAAATCGTATAACCGAGAGCTACGAAACCCTGGAACATACTTCAGATTGGGGGATTTTACAGGACTTCCTTTTAGTTTACTGGAATCTCAGAAGTTTCTACCACAGACACTTCTTTATCTACGTTGTCAACCGTAAGGCTCAGTTTATGCTCGAATCCAAAAGAAAATTGCGGTCACGCTCAAACTTCTTTCAGGCGCCAGATCACGAATGTTTGTGCTACAACACAAAACATATTTTTTGGGACTTGTACATACTTCAGATGCACCTATGTGGAACAGTTATCCTATTGCACCCACTCACTTGCTCTAGCATTGTTGTTCCTAGGATTCTTGTTATCACATGGAGATAAAGATATTTTCGACGTCATCTTTGCCTTCAGTCCTGAAGTGAACTACCGCGCACTTTGTTTGCTAGCCTTTCACCCTTGTGAGGTACCCATTAACCTTGTCGCACTAGATTTATGTCTTCGAAATTTCTAACTTTGCTCATGAAAGATTCTGAAAACTCAGAAAAAAAACTCGACATAAGGTTCCGTACGACAGGGGCTTTAGAACCAGTGTACGCTTCTTATTGAATAGCTACGTGGTGTCTATGATTGTAGCTCATGTCTAAGTGATCCATGAACGGTCTGCGAACGGAGTAAGGAACATATGTGGAACTACTCATTCACCTTCCGATATATCAAACACTGCATGTTTCAACTTCCAGTTTCCGTGTGAAATCTCCTCCCTCGCGCCAGATTCAACGCGACCCATGCAATGACCGCAACGCGACCGCTCGCCCGCTCTCCGATTTGTTCGTTTGGCATTTAATGTGAATTAAATGTTATTTGTTATGATAACTGCTGTTTAACACCACAGTACGCGTCCCGAATGTTATCACAAGAATGCTGAGTCGTGGGCAAAAGTCGTGCTCCAGGCGGAAATCGGACCCGCACCTCACGCTTTCCGGGCAAATGCGCTATCCGTTACGCCACCAGGGCTGCTTTTACCCTCTCAGCTTAACGGCTTATGCCGTTACCTTACAGCACTCACACGTTTGACTGGGTGAGCCGTTCAGCCGTAATCGTTGGATGTCGGCTTGGAACGTGTGAGTGCTGTAAGGTTACGGCATAAGCCGTTAAGTTGAGAGGGTAAAAGCGGCCCAGGCGGCGTAATGGACAGCGCACTCGCCCGGAGAGCGTGAGGGGCGGTACGATTCCCGCCAGGGGCACGAATTTTGTTATTATTCCCACAACACAGCATTCTTGTTATTTAATTAACTCCGAGTTTTATAATGATTGCAACATCGATGTCTAAAACTATGATATGATTTACATATACTGAAATTTCAGAATTGCAATTTGTTTCTATTTTTTATTTTTATTTTTATTTATTTCAAGAAAGTGGTCTAGTTTCCATTCGCACGTGTCCTTACACGGAAACTAAGACAACCCATGGTATCCCTGATCACATTTAAGTTCTTCTTGCCTTTTGTCCATTGATTTGAGGCGTTTTTCTCAGAAACCACCGTTCCGCATCCTGTCACCGATATTAGGTGCATCATTCAAGAAGTGGCCCGACACATATAGAGGAATGGCAGAAAAGCAAAGGGGATAGAAGGCAGGGGCCTACTAATATACGCATATTGAAAACTAGTTACTTAAGCTGTGATCTGTGAAGATTTAAAAGAGAGCCTAGCCTCTGGAAGAAGTTCTGCGAGAAATTAGAAGAGATAGCCCGAGTGGTGAAAATCGGCGCCGGTTTTTCAAATCAGACGAACATTAGTAAAGGAAAGTGCGCTGCTCAAATTCGGTACCGGGCGGCGCTGGAGCGCACAGTTGTGTGTAAGGGTGTTCTCGGAAATACAGCAGTGGAAGATCTGGTTTCGAGCGAGCCCGTACAAGGAAGAAAGGGAAAAAATTTGTTGTCGGTGGGTGGATGGGTCCCATAATATTAGTCCTGCACAAGCAAGAAAATGTGGGATGAAGTCCAGGCAGCTGAAATTATCTGTTCACGATGAGGCCTGGAGATCCTTTGTCGGGTTTACCCCCCGCGAGACTGAGCATTCCTGCTCGGGCAATTACTGTACGGTGTTATGACCGATAAACCAGGAAGGATGTCAACGGGGGCTGGGCGCATGGGTACCATTTTCTTTATAGAAGAAACGAGAGCAGTACCAAATTCTATATGCTCTAAGCAGTAATAGTTCTCAGCATGGAGATGTCACTGCACGAACTGTGAAATACGCACCCAGACCCGTGAGAGAGATATGGGGTGGTCTTCGGACCCTGGCGAGCGCGAAATTCAGCGGGAAGGCTGCGAGCGCGTGGGATAATGACAGTCAAGTGAGCTGGTTCGGTATGAAGTGGGACCGAAGCAGATGATCGAAGAGGGGAAGGGAGACGTTACCGACGTCTGCTCCGGAGTTTCTGTTTGTACCTATGGTAACGGAGTTGACGAATATAGGAGGCACGAAAAGTGGATGTATGCATCATAGCAAAGGATATGTCGCGCGCACATGCTCGAGGTGGCGGGTCATCGCAAGAGCATGTGAGTTCCTAGGTATCGAGCATGAAGGAGAAAGCGTGGAATGATCGAGTCACGATGCAACCTAGTCGTGAGCATATTGCCGTAGGGTATCGCTGGGTGGAGGAGATTGTAGTTGACACGCATTTCAGATCCGACCAAATGGATGGTACCGGTACAACCAAACTACCAAGAAGGGCCACCGTTGCTCATCAATAGTACCGAGACCCCCCAGTAATTTGTATTGTAAGCATGCAGCTGCTGGGGACACAAACAATACTGAGGAGGGCCTGAGTTCAATCGTCCCATTCCGCACCGTCATAAAGGGCGGCATGCCGATTTACAATCTGTTTGGTCTAATTTGTACAGTTGAAGAAGGTACTCTGCGAGCAGCAACGACGGTAACACTTGTTGTCTGTGCATTTGCCGAAAGTTCGCAAGCAAAACAGCAATTTACTCACACTTTGGTTGAAGAATCGAAAGGTACGCAGACGTCCAGAGAGAGCCCCTCGGGCACTGGGAGCGGGTCATTGGTGAAGGAGGGATTACTATTCATCCTAACAGCTAAACAATATGCAACTTATTTCGCCTAATTCTATTCCTCAGGCAGCTGTTTCTATGCTATTCTGTTTTTTTCAAAAAAAACCATCGGGCAAACATCTTTGAATGGGATGACGCTAATATATCCTGCTTTTTGCAACCGACCGTCGCTGCTGGACGCCACGTCCATGAAAGTCTCGGGTCGACATCTCCCTTTCTAAGGCCCTTTTATGGTAATCGCTTTAGTCCTCAGGGGCTGTTATGACAATTCGCTGGCCACCCACGCCAATAATCGATCCCGCTCCGTGTCCTGCACTAAACTCAGTTATAGGTGTCTTATGCGACGCCAACGTTCTAGCAGTTCCCGTGAGACGCGCAATATAAAGGTTGGTGACCCTCCTCGCTTCTAATACCTGCTCTACGAGGCGACGCGCAATATCTTTATCAGCTCTTATGCAATTCTTGCTACCGCGACATCATAATGGTCCCA
Organism: Cooperia oncophora; assembly: GCA_036418165.1. Classification (NCBI taxonomy): domain Eukaryota; kingdom Metazoa; phylum Nematoda; class Chromadorea; order Rhabditida; family Trichostrongylidae; genus Cooperia; species Cooperia oncophora. The sequence goes on along the minus strand of MU966987.1, from coordinate 23,094 downwards.
TCCACATGTCCGCCAATCTTACTTTTTTGAACAACGGTTCTACAGTTCGCTGTGGCGGCGCGCTATGAACTTGGTGAAGGCGCTTTTCCCATTCTTAAACTCCGCCTCTTGTGATCTTATCAGCGGGGCGGAACGAGTAGCGGGGCCTGTGCTATCACTTCCTGGCCACGCACGGGAGCCAGTCACTGTCCGTCCCATCTGCACGCGTGCGATATAACTCTTCCCTTCGGAAGCCAAAAGCTCCACCATGTGCTGGGTGAGCGAGCGGCGGCGTAGTGGTAGCGCCTGGATGGGAATTGTGGATAACACTGGCGTGTTTTAGACCGTTATCGTACCTTGAGAGTCAGCCTGTTTAATCGAACGTCTCCCGATCACTCGTCAGTGTTGCTGTGCCCACCCGTCCTCTTTTGAACGCTCTTCTATTCCATCTTTTTTTACATTTACGAGATGGCGATGAGTGGGCAAGAAAGCATTGCGTATGCTTGAAGACATGTATCGTGTACAAGGGACTCACGCAGAGCGCTAACGGAGCCGGATTCTGGTCCTTGGTGGGGGTGCTGGTGCGTGTGTGTAGTGGCGTGTGTGCGTAGTGGTGTGTGCGTGGTGTGCGTGAGCTGGTGCGGTGTTGGTGGTGCGTGTGTGTGGTGCCGCGGTGTGGTGAGTGTGTGGCGTGGTGTGTGCGGTGTGTGGGCGTGTAGGTGCGTGTGTGGTGCGCTGTGGCTCGCGGTGTGTGTGGCCGTGTGTATGCAGTGGTGTGGCACTGTGGCGTGTGTGCGTGTGTGTGTGTGGTGGCGTTGTGTGTGCTGTGTGGTGGTGTGTGTGGTGTAGGAGAAGGCGGAGTACTCGCAGATTGGTATAGCCAGTAGCGTGCCAATTTCTCCACTCAAAAACCACAGGAGCAGAGCTAGAGGGAAGTGATACCTTTATACTCTTTCTCGCCTTGCCGCCCGCAATGCTAGCAAGACGCTTAGCAATAATCAAACACGCTGCTCGTCTATGACTTTCGCTTTCGGTTGTTCTCTACAGCTTGGTGAGCCTGGCGAGCTGCGCGTGATCAAATTTCTTCACGTCGAAAACAGTAATGATTATGGGCCTTATTCCAATGAACCTGAAGGAACCACCGACAGGGCAACGTCGGCTGGGACCGCTCGAGCGAGGCTGCAAGAATCGCAGGGCCAACGGAGATTTAAGTCGCCCAGGACTAGGATGACGATCTGTACTTTCAACGCACGGACGCTGGCATCGGAAGCTCACATCGAGGATCTGATGCTGCAAACCAGGATGATCAAGTACGACGTCATCGGACTGACCGAAACGAGGAGGCATCGCCAGCTACACCATATACAAGACTGGAGAAGAACTGTTCCTCGGGACATGCGACAGCAGAGGTGTTGGCGGTGTGGGCGCCCTCGTCAACACGCACTTGGCCTGAACATCGATTCGTACGAAAATGACGACCCGAATCGAACGTTTGCGATAGAGAAGATGTGCTTCAACTCCGGCTTCGACAATCTTCGTCGCCTACGCACCAACATCAAGCTACGACGAGGATGAGCTCGAAGCGTTCTATATGGAATCGGGAAGTTCTACAAAGAAGATCATACCTTCTTCAAGGTCATCGCCGGTGATTTCAACGCTAAGATCGGACCAAGAAGAACGGCTGAAGAACTTCACATCGGAACTCACGGAACGGAGTGGAATGAGCAGGGTGAAAGGCTGCCTGAGTTTATCATGTCTACCCATACCGTCCATGGTAACTCGCAGTTCCAGGAGCCCTACTCTCTACGCTGGACATGGGAGTCTCCTGGTGGACAATTCCATAGTGAGACCGACCACATCATCTTTAATCGAAGGTTTTGCCTGACCGATGTCGCTGTTGCCAAAGTTCTACACGGGACCTCAAGGACCGCAAGATTCCGCTTTTCGATGCGAGGAGAGAGAGCCGCAGAGTTCAAGAAGCGAAGCCCCAAAACCGTTATCAACTGGGATCACTTCACTTCTCTCGCTGGGATCCAGGAGGATTCCGTCATCGGCAACAGCGACGGAGATTACGAACGGCTTGTCGCACACCTTCACGACTGCGCCAAAAAGTCAGAATTCCAAGATTACCAAGAAGCGTCTATCTCTGGAAACGCTCGAGCTGATTCGCCGCTGCGCGAGCCACAGGATTACCATTACCATTACCATCTCACCTTCACCGACTCAAAGAAAGCCTTCGACTCCGTTGACACAGAAGCGGTTATCAAAGCTATGGGGCAGCAGAGTATTCCTACTCAGTACATCAGGATTCTTCGTGAGCTCTACCGCAACTTCACGACCAGGATCTCACCATTCTACAGGGAGATCATCACGTGAAGACAGAGGCCCGCCAGGGCGACACCATATCGCCCAAGCTCTTCAGCGCCTCTCTCGAGAACGTCATGCGTCAAGTGGAATGGGAAGACATGGGAGTGAAGATCGACGCTCGGCAACTACACCATCTTCGCTTTGCTGGCGACATCTTTTTGATAACACCAAACATCGAGCAAGTGGAACGAATGCTGGCTGAATTCGACTGCGCGTGTGGAAGAATCGGTCTACGGCTGAATCTAACGAAGACGATGTTCATGAGAAACGGATTGGTTTCTGATGCCCCATTCACGCTCAACGGAACGACCATCTCTGAATGCTCTAGCTATGTGTACCTAGGTGGTACAGCATCGTTTCGTGAACCATAGGGGCGTGTGGTCGTAATTTGGCGCTGAGTGCAGGGGGGGGGTTCGTTAACCTTGCAAGGGAGTCAGACCGGTCAACGCGTATGACATTCGTAGAAGGAGTAAAAGGAAGAAAATGTGAAAATTTCCTATGAAGTGGATTCTCGACGATTGAAGCGCTCCACAGCTTTTCTTCTTTCTGTCCCAGTTAAAAGTTGATCTGTACTTTTGGCCGCACGGGACTGGTGAGGGAGGCAGTCGCCAGATGCAGGGGGTCTGGGGCATTAAACAGCACACTAAGTGTCATGAAATTTGATTGGAACAACGGAAAGTTGCTGGAGATGGTACCCGGATATGAGAGACTACAAATAATAAAAAAATTGATTAGCTAATACCAACAGCCAACATGAACTTGTAGTGCGTATAATGACTAAAAGTACGTACTCAAACAGATTCGGTGCGCTATTGGTACTTTCAAATCCTAAATACACTGAACGAAAAATCGCTGTTTTGCATTGGAAAAATCACTAAATCAGAAATTACATCTTTCCACGCATCTTTGCGGCAATTCACGGAGCAAGGCACCGCAGGCCACTCAATCGTGATAATCCAGAGAACTTTTCTTTAACTCATTTGAGTGGGATATGTGTTTTTGAAGTCATATTGGAGTTCTTGAATGAGTATCATTTGTGATGGTACGGAAGGAGTCGATTTTTCGGGGTGGGCGGTCAAAGAGTAGCCCACCTAAAATATCTCCTGAACTAGCGGTCGGTTTCAGGGAAACAGTAGAGCTTATTGGAAGAGAAAAGATGGGGCTACTCCATAACGATTTTAACCCTGATGAAATTGGTTTGAAAGAAGCAATTCCTTGTGTTGAAGCATAAACCCGGCTTGCGGATGAGCGGTAGCACACCCGGAAGATGAAAACGCAAACAGTAGTCAAATGTCCGTTGGCACGCTACTGACGATTCCCAAAGCTCCGCAAGGTAAAATAGCTACAGCTCTCCTGAAAAACTCCAACGCATTTGAGTCGAAATACCGCGCTCCAATGACGTTTTTGTGCAATACGGTAGCATCGGTAACGGTCGCCCTAGTCCATTTTTCCAGTCGTTGTTTTGATGTTTTCTTGTTAATTTTATGTCATTGTTCTTACGTATTTTCTTTAGTTCGGCGATTTCTGTGAATGTACCAAGGCCTGCACCCGGAAAGAGGCCGGACGGGTTCATCGGGGAGTTCAGTGTCCTGAACTGCCAAAAAATTTGTATTTTTTTGTTTCCTTTGTTTTACATTTCATTTCAATGAGGGTTTCTTAAAATTTCGCTATTGGTCAAAAACTGTTCCAACTTCCAATACGTTTTATAGTTACAAGTCGAAAATCAAACAACGGGGAAAAAGAATAGAAGGCGCTGTTACTTGGGCCGCTCCAGTGCTGCTAGCGCTTAATTTCATATTTTTTTTTTCAATTGCAGTTGTCTCTTGTATAAAAGTTTGTTTCACAGTAAAGGAAAGGAAAGGTGGGCCAAAACTTGATTGCTTTTTCTTTGTGTATTGTCTTTTATTGATTCAGGATAGAAACGGGCGAAGCATGGTAGCTTCATCTATGGTAAGTTTTTTGCTGCTTTTTTCATTCTTCGAGCTTATATATGGATTTATGAAGTTTCCTAATACTTGATGTTGCATAAAACATTAGTGTTTCGATTCCTGGGTGAGTTTCATTCTATTTCTTTTTTTCGTAGTTTGAATTCGTCTTTTAGACTAAAAGAGTTTTAAAAGTTGGAACAGTTTAACCAATAGGCCATTTTGAGACACTCATATAAAATGAAACTGAAACTCACTTATGAAATAAAGTTGCTCTCATTTGAAACCCTTTTGTGCAGGAGGGGGGGGGTCGTAGGTGGACCCGCTTGGAGGGGGGGGGGTCGTACTCACACGGCCATTTCGCACATCTCCATGCTGTACCCTGTGTGTACTTGGGTCGTGAAATCAATATGATGAACGACTTAGCACCAGAGCTGAGTAGGAGGAAGCGGGAGGCTTGGGAAGCCTTCAAGAACATCGAGGGAGTAGCAAGAAGACGAAGAACACCAAGATAGGTGCCCACCTCTTCGATTCCGGGTCCTTCGTCTTATGCCTCAGAGACCTGGACTCTGCAAAAGCAGAATGAGCATGCGGTTGGCGTTATTCAACGCGTCATCGAAAGGGCGATGCTCGGAGTTTCCCGCTACACGCAAGTAAGAGAGGGGATCCGGAGCTCCGCACTCCGCCGATGATCGAAGATCAGAGAAGCTGCCGTATTTGCTAAGGTTTCGACGATCAGGTGGGCCGGGCACGTCATGCGCTTCGAGGACGACGAATGGTATGAAGTTCATCGCGTCCTTCGAGCAGAGAGTCCATTGGGCAACTCTTGCACGTTGCAGGGACAAATGGAGACATTACTGGCGCTCGCCCGAGTAACTCAATGATCAACGGGAGCGCAGGTGATACAGGTGAAGTGAATATTCCGGTTCGCAGTCGTAGATTGCACAAAACCACCTTCCCCCTCCCCTTCACGAGTGTCGATGTATCTGTTCAGTGACTGCGGCTGCATGCGTACTGTTAGAAACGAGTACTGCAGGACCCACGGCACTTCCATTTACCCAAAGCCTTCTTCAGAAAGCTTGAAATTACTCGCAAACGATCTTTCTACCAAGCGGGAAGCAGAGTTCATGAATTCCAGGAAGGATCGACACAAAATGTGTTAGGGTTTTTATTTAGAATGCATGGCGGCTTGACATCAGAGATAACGTGGACAACATTTAGTGAGCCCAAGTTTTTCACATTTCAGTAGGCGCAAGTTAGTTTGTTCAGATTTAAAGTGGAGCGGAATCCTACACGGTTTTAGAAACTGGTAGTTTTCCTCTTTCCCATTTGCGCAACAATGTCGCTGTTGTTCTAGTATAACGAAAAGTGGAATTAAACAGGACTGAAGTACAGAGGCGTCTTCTCTTCTCGTCATCTGAATAGCACCGACGTATGTAGAAATGTGGATCTACAGAATATGGTCCTAATATGGCCCTAACTATCCGCTGGTCCAGTTGTTGGGTTCCCCGCCTCACTTGGAGGAACGTGATTCGTTATTATGTTGCAGTTTCATTTACACTAATTTGATTTGTCATGAATTTCTAACTCGACGGCCATATCGCACTTCACGGCATGGTGCAAAAGCGACGGCAGTGCTCCTCATATGGCCACTGCTCTGCTCATTATTCACACGACCCCCTGTCCTTAGCACACATAACACCCTTGATGGGACACACGTTTGACCCTGTCTGGAGTGTTGCGCTGAGAAACCGTGGAAAATTTTGGATGCCGATTGGAGGCGGCATGCTTTTGTTTTTAGTGCTCTGGTTTTTACAGAACTGTAGAATTTGTAAACACTTTCTTCATCCATACCTTTGATGATGATTGATATTAATATATTAATATGGCTTTGAAAGAATATGGTTTTAACAGGAGGAGTCGTACCGAGTCCATTTGTGTGGAGAGGGGTAAATCCGTTCAAAACCCCCAATATGGGGAATTCGGACTTCAAATGACAGCGTGGTAAATGCAATGTAGGTAGAATGGGGCCCGAGGTTTCCACAGGAAACTGTGCAAAGGCTTGGAGGGATCCTTCTTTCTTTCAAAACGAAAATATCTGATCAAAAGCGCAGCCGGCGCCACGCAAATGAACTAAGCAGCCATGCCTTCTTCATCTATGGGAATGGGTCGTATCAATGTCGCTCGGGCCGGTAGCACTGCGCTCGATGGCAGTTCTCCAATCTAGGTCAAGCGTGTTACGATAAATTCACAGTGGAGTGTTTTTTTACTAGAAAATGTTCTTATTCCTGAATATGCTTCTCGCTTTGCTTTTTTTAGTCCCAGTCAGGGCACGTGCTACCACTGCGAGTTTTTTCTCGAAAAATACGACTTCGCCCATTCAGGGTGAAAGCTTGCTTCCCAGCTTATCCTACCTGCCATCTTCCTCAATTCTCCCAATTTTCTACTAATTCTGCGATTTTTTTTCCATAGCTGCTGTCGAGCGGAGGGAGTGGGGCGTTAATATAAAAGCATGAAAATTACAGAAAGCTTAACAACTGCAAACTTTTCTCAAAGGATACGACGCACTCAATCAAGGCCATCAGATACGACCCCCTTTGCAGCGTGTGACGTGCCCTGGCCCAGTGCTGTTAAATATTCGTCTTTAGGAAATCCTCGCCTTCCCTCCATGTGTTGTTTATCCTTGATCGGCTAAGCGCCATCTGGTTCATTTGGTATGCCATGGCGCCGAGTTATCCGAAGTGTTCACCTTTGTCGCTGCGGTGAGATCAGCGTGCGTGGCGCGCATGCCTCCTGTGAGTTCTCCGTGGAACAGTAATTTTGCATGTACTAAATGAGTTCTTTCGATTTGTAGAATTTTCACTGACAGACGGCTTTCTGAAATGACAGATTGAACTACGATGATTTTTTGAGGGCAAATCTGTTTCCCGAGTCTGGATGACGTTGGGTCTGGTGTAAGTCATGTTCGAACAAATTTCGAATTTCCCTGCTGAGGTCCTTGAGAATAGGAGGATTCGCTATAAAATTCCTCTCCCTTCTTTTTTGTCACAGCCATTTTTCTGTGTGCGATAGATTTCATGTCACTTGCAATTATCGTGATCTAGAATCCAGTTTATCGTTCCGCGGAAGGAAATTCCTAAACGAAAATGTGCACTTCAAAGAGGGTGAAATTCCAATGTCAATCCCTGTGGTAGGTAGGATACAGCATTGTTGTATGGAACACATAGGGGTGGTCGTACTTTTTTGTTGGGGAGGGGGGGGGTCGTGTGTGCGTTTCAGAGAAATTCGCTGCGTTGGGAAAAAATTTCGTGGTTGTTGACTTTTCGCATGACTTTTCGTGATTCTTCCTGGTTCATGTGCACTCTATACCCCCCCCCCCTCCCACCTTCCCCGCCCGGTGGAAGACTTTTGGGTGAAAAACTGGACTGGAAAACGTGGGAAATTGGTAGGTAGGTGTTGGTGAAAGGGGGAGGCTCGTGGCGAGACCTTCATTTAGGCGAGGGCGGGTCGTACTGACACCCTCTCTCGGAGTCTCGGAGGGGGTGGGTCGTACCTACACTACCATTTCACACATCACGATGCTGTACCCTGATGGTAGGCAATGCGCTCCAATCGTAGCTCTGCAGCATGCCTATTTCTGCTCCTATTCCACTCTTCTATAAACCTCTCGCTATTTGGTCACCATGCTTCCTTCACTTTTGAATTTATTCAGGCGCTCACCAAGCATGGGGGAGGGGTGGGGGCACTCTCTGCGCCCCTTGTCTAACCAGGGCATCGAACGTAGATGGTCAGCCGCTTTAGGCTACATTCGCAACTGTGTACAGCATATTGATCACAATGAGTGAAATGGCGGTGTCAGTACGATCCCCCCCCCAAGTTCCCTTAGGCTGCGTTTATACTTTGCGGCAGCGTAGCGTGGCGTAGCGCAGCGTAGCGTAGCGCTTCCAGCGTACGCCAGCGGCAGTGCGAAGAGAGGATGCATATCGATCTAGCTTCACCAGCATCACCAGCGGCACGCTGGCGTAGCGAGGGCACGGGAAGCATAGCTATCGATCTAGCTTCACCAGCGTTTCTCGAGCGTTTCTCCAGCGGCACCAGTCGTTTTGCTAGCGCCCTTTGCACGGTCAGGGAGTAAGACTATGTGCCCTGTAAGGGACGAAGACCGCGAATCGAACGTGTAATTGTAGAGACCATCTGGCCGTCGGGAGACGCAGAAGCGATGTGCATTGTACGAGACTATGTGCCGTCGGAGACGCAGAAGCCATGTGTGCATTGTAGAGAGACTACTGTGGCCTGTCGAGAGACGCAGACAGCCTCATGTGCATGTAGAGACCTAAGGCGAGTGAGAAGACGCGCAATCGATGTGTTTTGTACCTCCAGCCTCTCCATAGATCTCTACTCCTCTGCCGCTGCAAAACGCTAAGCAAAACGGGATGAAACGCTGGAGAAACCTGGCGTACGCTAGCGTGCCGCTAGCGTACGCCAGCGTGCCGCTGGGTGACGCTGGTGAACTAGATCGATATGCATTCCTCTCTTCGGCACCGCCGCTGTGCGTACGCTGGAAGCGCTACGCTACGCTGCGCAAAGTATAAACGAGCCTTACCTGGTATGACTCCTTTACCATCCTACCAGCCAACGTTCCTACCTTTCCCCACTTCTTACACTTTTCCCCTTGCCAATCAAGAGAGATTTTCACTTTTTCTCCAAAAAACTACGTTCCCGCGGGAGGGCGGGGTGGTAATACTTTCTAGGTTCCTCCGGAAAGTTTTCCAGCGTGTTGAGGTTTTCACTTTGAACAATCATAACTTTCTTAATACTCATCAGATTTAGTCGAAATAAGCACCGTCCGAATCATCACACTCTTGCCAATGTGACACCAGTCGAAAAACCCGTCAAAAAAAAAGCAGAGTGGTCGAGAATTCACAAAATCCACGAAGGCTTTTTGCCTAGTCCTGATTGATTAAGTATTTTCCAGGAAGTTGTGAAAATTTTTGAAAAGGTGGTAGTCGGTTGGTGAAAGGTCTGGAGAATATGGCGGGTGAGGTAGAACTTCAACTGCCAATTCGTTCAATTTATGGATAGTGATTTGTAAAATGTGTGGCGGGCGTTTTCATGGAAAAGGATCGAACGCTTTCTGTCGACAAGTGCTGGCTGCAGCTGACGCAATTTTCGGTACATTTCGTCGATTTATTCACAGTAGGACTCTGCTGTGATGGTTTGGCCTGTTTACAAAAATTTATAGTGGATCACATCAGCCGATGACCACCACACTGTGACCATAATGTTTTTTCGAGAGGATTCGGCTTTGGAAATTGCCTCGGTGATTCGTCGGCATCCAACCACTGTCCGAAACGTCTCCTGTTATCATAATGATCCATTTTTCACCACAGGTAACCAGTTCGATTCAAAAACGGGTCGTTTTCTGTTGCCGCAAAAGCAGTGAAGAAGAAACCTCGAGATCTGTCGATTTCTGCCGGTCACTCAAATGTGGGGGCACTCTTTTGTCGAGTTTTTTCACCTTCCCAATGCGCTTCAGACCATCCGCAACAGTGGATTTGACAACGCCTAGCTTTTCTACAACCTCTCAATCTGTTTGAGATGGGTCAGCCTCCATAAACGCCCTCAAATCTCGTCAGGTATTGCTTTACGTCGACCGCTACGTGGTTCGCCTTCAAGGCTGAAATCTCCAGAACAAAGGTTGTCGAACCATTGTCGCATGGTGCTTTCTCCAACACTACTGGGCCCCACACCTGGTTAATTTGTCGAGCTGTCTCGACGCGGATTGACACAATTTGTAGTTTAAGAAAAATATCGTCCGAAGTTGTTCTTTTGACATGCTTCGAAAAGTCTTGGAAAAAGGGGTTTAACAAGCAATGGTGAAACGGCAATATACCGTCAGATAAGCGCAAAAAATTCTCTCAGGATATACTACTGAGACGCAAGAGAGAATTTTAGTTTTTATTCAGCAATGAATGTATCAATAACTAGTAACACAAAACGCTGAGAACTTTCCGGACAACCTAATATATTAGAATATCCCATTCAAACTGACCGCTGGTTTTTTTTTGAATAAAACAAAGAGGATAGAAAAGTGATATTTTAGCCTTATTATGAGTAAATCCCTCCTTCACAATAACCTGCCCCAGTGCGCCGAGGCCTTTGGACCTCTGGTACCTTCGATTTTTCAACAAGTGTGGGTAAATTGCTGTTGTTGCCAATTTTGGCAAATGGCAAAACATTGTAGCGTCTGCCGTCGGAGAGTACTCTCAACTGAATAGAACAGTTGTAATCGCATGGCTTTATGACGGGCGAATGCGGGTGCCATTGACCCAGGCCCTCAGTATTGTTTGTGTCCCAGCGTGGTCTGGTACTATGACGAGCAACGGTGGCCTTCTTGTAGCTGTGTGGTAGCATCCATTTGTCGATCTGAATGCCGAGGAACAGGCAATATGCACCGACAGTGACGGATTTGTTCTCTGTATAGAGAACACTTGCTTGAAAGCCACAGTGTGAGAATCCTTTGCTATGATGATCATCCACTTGCGCCCACGTAACTCTTCATGGTAGAACTAGCGGCTTATCATCTGCATTCATACAAAATTGACTATTGTGAGTTTCGACTCGAGGTCCGAGACCGCCCATATTTCATCTAAGGCCTGGGTGCGTTTTCACAGTTGTGAGTGGCATCTCGTGCTGAGAACATTACTGCTAGAGGTGTAGAATCGGTACTGCGTTCGTGCTTCTATAAGAAAATTGGGTACCCATGCGCACATCCCCTTGACCATCCTCGTTTATCGGTCACACGTACAGTAATTGCAGCAGAGATGTCAGTCTCGCGGGGAAACCAGACAAATCTCTCAGTCTCTGTGATCAGATATTCAGTGCCTGACTTCATCCACCCGTTTTTCTTGTGCGGGATGAATATTATGGAATCATAAACGACAAGATTTTTTTCCTTTCTTCCTTCTTCGGGCTCCTAAACCACACCTTCTACCTTGTATATCGAGAACACCCTCACACACAACTATGGTCTGGCGCAGGTCAAATTTGAGCAGCGCACTTTCCTCTTATGACGTCTGATTTGAAAAACCGGCGCCGATTTTCACCACTCGGGCTTCTTTTCAATTTCTCGAGAACTTCTTCTAGGACCAGGTTCGCCAAATTTCACAAATACACACAAACAGCTTAAGGTACTAGCTTCCAAATGGTATAGTAGCCCGCTGCTCTATCCCCTTTGCTTTTCGGCCATTCCTCTATATGTAGCAGCCAGTTTGAATGGGATGGCCTAATATACAGCGAACAGTAAACGGGAAACCGAGCAGGGCACGCCGTTGTTGGGGATTCCCCAACAGGGGGTCGTGGCCGCTGTGAGAGGGGGGGGTCGTAATGAGTGGGGCAGTCAGTAAGAGCAGCGCGGTGTGAGTGTGCTGAGTCCTGTGTAACGAAACTTGCACTGCAGACAACTCGGAGATGTAAAAAAAAACCAGTACAAAGCTTTCATTAATTAAACATCCGAAATTAGCTGGAAATACTAATAAGTTGACATCATCTCGTAAGTACGTAGCTCGCTGAGCAGTATAACTCCTACCTGGTTCTCTGCGGATGGTGGGGAGTGTCCGAGCGACCGCGCTTGGCGCGGAGCCGACCTTTTTTTTCCTTCGACGAAAGGCAGGACTACCATGTCGCTCGTATCAGACGTTTTCCAGCAGTTGGTCTCATTTCAGCAATTGGTGGCGTGGGACCTGGCGGCGTGCGGTTGCCGTTCTCCGTTCCGGAATTCGCAACGGATAAGACTGTAAACAAATGCGGAGGCTGGCCATAAGCCTCGCTGAATCCTATAAACACATCTGTTCGCGTAGACAAGCATTGCGTAGAGCTTGCACTATCCCACTACCTATGCGTGGGAACCTAAGCATGGCGCATCCACGAATGAAGCTAATGGACGCTAAAACGACTACTGCTTGCTCCTGTTCCACGAAGGGTGTCATTCTAGATGCATTCCTATAGATCCGAATACGCCCACTTGAAACGGTACACAGAAAACGGGTTTTTCGAGCAGCTCGGAGTTCTTCAGAAAATCCCCAACGCGACTATTTCATAAATCCCGAAAACTTCAGAAACAATGCAAGTGGTTTTCGCAAAGAGGAAATCTTCTTATACTCGACATTGGTTTTGGATTTGCAAACAATTAAGTTTTCAGTATTATATTCGTTTAGAACCAGGACAGTTAGCATCCTGTCGAAAATCCCCAACTAGTTCCCAACGCTGAATTTTTCTTTAAATTTGGCGACCTTTATGATCATCTCATACTTTTCGGAAGGCTCGAATCTTTTTCTCCATGACTGCATTTTTCTCTTTCCCGAAGGTCTGCCTTCAAGGAAGTTATGACCCTTCCCCACAAACGGACGACCGTTTCCTCTAATCGATTCATTTGCTGAGGAAATTATGAAGCAAAGGGATTGGTATGAAGAGGCAGTGATGCTGCATGCTTATATGGGTACACATATGCAGACGTATTTCCACTAGCGGTGATTGGCAAGATGCGTATGGGAATCTCGTCCGAAGTCGATTTTCAAGTCACTGAGAACGGAGGCCTTCTTTTCGTCGGATTTTGACCACCTCTCTCCTTCTTTCGCTATTTCCCCACTACCTAGCGCCCTACTAGCATTTTAGGCCGAGTGGGAAACCATCGTGCCAACTGCCTTTAAGTAAAGTAACTTGTCTGAAGACGGCCTTTGGAACGGAATGTTGTTGCTCAATAGGGCGTTATAGGGATACCCTCCTTGGAAAAGGTGCCACGGAGCACCTGTTCGAGGTCACGGAATTCTGTTAAGCCAGTCGTATAAAATCCTACATCTGCATAGCGATTTATCGTGCCAAGTGGCTTTAAGGGAACCTAGAAAAACGCGCCCCAACGCAATCAAAGCGCGGATGCGTGCGCATTCTGTATTAAAATGGCGTAACTGCGAGTTCCTCCCGCGCGCCCGAATTGGAACACAACAGTCTGTAGATTTTAGCCACAGCATCGTGAGGTGTAGATGCACTTATAATTTTCTTACTTTTCACTTGTTTTAAATCGGGCCTTATGACTTCCTTAAAGGCAGTGAGCACGATAGTTTCCTGCTTAGCCTAAAATGCTAGTAGGGCGCTGTAAAGTGGGGAAATGGCGAAAGAACGGAGTGAAACGGTCAAAATCGGCGAAGAAAGAGCCTCCGTTCTCAGTGACTTGTAAATCGATTTCGGACGAGTTTCCCGTACGCATCTTGCCAATCACCGCTACCGAAGATAGGCTGCATATGTGCACCAATATATTCATGCAGCATCACCGCCGCTTCATACCAATCCCTTTGCTTCATAATTTGCTCAGCAAATGAATGAATACGAGCGTCAGAAATGGTCGTCCGTTTGTGGGCGGGCGGGCAAGGAAGGCGTTTGGGACGTAAAGTTGTTGCTCAATAGGGCGTTATGAAGGTACCCTCCTTGGAAAAGATTTCGCGCAGCGCCTGTCCGAGGTCACGGAATTCTATTGATCCAGTTGTACAAATCCTACACCTGTACAGCGATTTATCGTGCCAACTGCCTTTAACTGAAGTAACACATGTATTAGAACATAGTAGTTTTAACTAAATTCCTGTAAACAGAGGGAGCAATTTTCTGGGATCCTGTCTTGTTTTTTCGGGTTCTTTGTTTGGTGCGCATTCGTTGCTCTCGTACCCCATACCGGTATACATTGTACCGCTACCAACCAATGGAACGTTTTGAGTTTCACGTGTAGGAATTTATTGGCCGGTGATGTTTAGTGCTGGAAGGTGCTCAGAAGCCAGGGGGAATACCTAGCCTGGCAGTGGTTATCTTTCGCGTAGTTGTTGGAGAAAATGCGCATAAAGGCGAAAAAAACAACAAACCTTGAAAGAGGGGGGGGGGGAGTTCGTACCGATCCACTTTTAGGGGGGGGGGGTGGTCGTACGGAATCCCCAACCAATGATGTGCCCTGAAATCGAGAAAAGTCAACAACCTAAAAAAAATTTTCTCACAAGCAAATACCACCGCCCTCCCAGCAACCAAGTGCAACTCCTTATAGGATTCTCGCATCGATGCTGTACCCTGACTCGCAAAGCAGACACTCTTTCCCTTTGTTTGGCCTAGAAGGAAATTAGTTCACGTTGCAAAGTTTTTTCCATTTCACGCGCTCTCCCATGAGTTGGTCGGCTCAGAAAAGTTGAATCTGTGAGTTGTTCGGATTCGTCTATCCCTCCACTGGACGGCAATGTGATGGATGGAAAAAGGTTATGCATTGCACCTCTACTCCACCCATCACGATCATGTAAAGTGATTCAAATTACAATTGCACGCCGCATCTTGCTTGCTTGGTAGTGCCTGTACTAAGGATACCGCACGTGCGTGAGGTTTTCAACAGTTTTCGCTGTATAAGCATTTCATAACGCGCTCCATTTCTTGGAGCAGCACAGTTTTTATTATATTTCTACAATGAAATGACGAAAACGACACGGACGTGCTAACGCATTAACGCTTGTCCCTGATTTGAATGAGCTTTATGAATATCGGACCTATTACCATGCCAACGCTGCGGTCTCCGCGATTGCTAATTATGCATTGTCGCACGCTCGCACCGGTGGGCTCTCAAATAACTGTTCGCATGTTTGTTTTGTTTCGCATCGACCCATTGCTGCGGATCGATAAAACGGCGAACATTAGCAGCTATCGACGAGTGTAGGCTACTAGCATCTTCATTTCGCTCGTCTTACGGTTGTTTATTTCTTTCGTCATCGATTGACTGTTGGATTTTTAGGCAAGTTGTAAAATCTCTCCTCCAGTATATCCAGCTGTTCGTACTCCATTCAAGAATGTTTGACCGTTTGTTCTTTCCGCGTTTTGGCAGGGCTCACATGTATTTTGCCATTTTCTTGAGCCTGCGCGTACAAACTTCAGATGCTCCCTTGTCGTCATCGGGACCTGCTTAAGCAGTTGACACTTGCCTTGTTCTTGCTCCCAGGAGATCATTCACCATTGATTTGTCCCTGAAACAAGCGGTCATGAAAACACTCTTTCCCCCTTCATTCCTCTCCTATCCCATTTCGTAATCTAGCACGTCGTCTACCTTAAAGGCAGTTGGCACGATAAATCCCCCAAGACGACTAGGATCAATACTCCTGGCAGCAGGGCACGCCATCGCGTTGTGATCATTTTCCGCTGAATACGACCCCCCCCCCCCGAATAAGGGTCTTATACGACCGCCCCTCCCTGTCACGAGGGTAGAAACGAAAAGCGCAAAAGGGATGAAGGAAATGACCTTAAAGAGAACTAGGCACTAGTGAACCATTTCTACCCTGATTTCCAACTCAAGGAAATTTTCGCTGAAACTTTGTCTATACAGGGGGCTAAATAAAACACTTTTCTTCCTTGACTTTCGAGACGCTGTATGTTACACTTCATTTATTCTGATCGGACATTTCTGCTCATATTGAAGGGCTTATTAAATACTATCATGATAATCCGCCACAGCCTTCTGGAGTAGCGCCATCGAGAGACTCTGCCATGCGAACGTGAGTGGGTACCTGAATTCAGCGAGATCGTTGATTTCTCCGCCACTGTAGACCACCCTATTGAACTCCGCCCGAACCAGGTAATTTAGGGGTTTTAGTTCAGGTGATCTGCTTAGATATTCCATCTTCCTCAGGTGCGCAACGCTTCCATTCCAAGTAGGCGAGAGTTTTCCAAGGCCCTCCGATTCCATGCGGTGTCACCCTTTCCTTAGCAGTACAAAGTTTCCAAGAAGGTGCGGGCAACGACATGTGGAGAGGATATTCTTTTCGAGTTGCTCGATGTAACCGCCAGCGCTCACTTCAGTCCGGAGTGCACGAAAAAAATATAGGTCTTCCCATTCCAGGCACTTCCGGTCCATATTATCAACCCGCGCCTTGGCGATTGTGGTGAAGATGATGTCCTAGACAGTAGCGACGTTGTCGGAGCTGCTCGATGTAACAGGTCTTCCAGATCGAGAGTACCGGTCTGCAGGTAGCTACCCATGGGTGATCACACTAGAAGTTTCGCGGCTGTTTTGAGGTGACATGAATTCCAAAGGTCATCTCTAGTCAGGTTGCGACTGGAGATGACTTCATATTTTGGTGTACATGAAGGTGATAGGCAAGAGCCAGCTCCTGCTTATCGAGGGACATCCTGGGTATCTTCCGCCCTGGTACTCGTATCCACGTCCTCTGTCTAGGCTGCGAAAACTTTGCTGAGACTCGGTCGAAGTGTTTTTTTTTGCCCCCCCCCCCCGTAGATGTCAGTCAATGTCCGGCCACGTATGACATCATTTCTACAACCTCACCTGTATCACCTGTGCTCCCATTGATCATCGAGTTCCTCGAGCGGGCGCCAGTAACGTCTCCAATCGTCCCTGCAACGTGCAACAATTGCCCAATGAACTCTCTCAGCTCGAGGGACATGACATGACATGACATGAACTTCATACCGTTCGTTCAGAGCTTTCACGAAGAAGTCCAACCATCGCGTAGGCGGTCGTCCAGGCATTCGCTTGACATCCTGTGGAATCCAGTCGGTGACTGCTCTGGTCCAGCGGTCGTCCTCGCAAATGCATGACGTGTCCGGCCCACCTGATCTTCGAAACCTTGGCAGGTGCGTGGTCTGATCTCTGATCTTCGATCGTTGGCGGAGTTGCGGAGCTCCCGGATTCCCTCTCTCACTTGCGTGTAGCCGGAACTTCCGAGCATCGCCCTTTCGAATGGCGCTGTCGAATAACGCCAACCGCTGCCTCATCCTGCCTTTTGTTAGAGTCCAGGTCCTCTGAGGCATAAGTCAAGGCAGGAAGGACTGGCGAATCGAAGAAGTGAGCACGTACTTGGTGTTCTTCGTCTTCTTCGCTACTGCCTCGAAGTTCTTGAAGGCTCCCCAAGCGCTCGCTTCCTTCTGCTCAGCTCTTGCGTTGCAAAGTCGTTCATAATAGTGATTTCCACGGACCCAAGTACACATAGCTAGAGCATTCAGAGATGGTCGTTTCCGTTGAGTCTGTAATGGCGGCATCAGAACCAATCCGTTTTCTCTGAACATCGTTTCGTATACGATTCAAATGCCGTGTAGACGCGATTCTCCACACGCGCAGTCGAATTTCAGCCAGCATTCGTATTCGCTTGCCTCAATGTTTGGGGTTATCAAACGATG
This sequence comes from Cooperia oncophora, assembly GCA_036418165.1. Classification (NCBI taxonomy): domain Eukaryota; kingdom Metazoa; phylum Nematoda; class Chromadorea; order Rhabditida; family Trichostrongylidae; genus Cooperia; species Cooperia oncophora. The sequence goes on along the minus strand of MU966987.1, from coordinate 5,620 downwards.
TTGTCAGCAAAGCGGAGAATAGGTGTTTTTGCCTCGACCGTTCGATTTCACTCCCATGTTCCCATCTCCACTGACGCATGACGTTCCGGAGAGAATGGCGCTGAAAGAGCTTGGGCGATATGGTGTCGCCCTGTCGGACCCCCCTCTTCACATCAATGACGATCTTATAGAATATAGAATGGTGAGATCTTGGTCGCGAGTTGCTGCAGAGCTCACGAAGAATCCTGATGTAAGGAGTAGGAATACCCTGGTTGCCCAGGGCTTCGATAACCGCTTCTGTCTCAACGGAGTCGAAGGCTTTCTTCAAGTCGATAAACATGGACATAGCGGCATCTTGTACTCTCGCGATACTTCGATAAGCTTCGTTCCCGTATGGATGTGATCGATCGTGCTGAATCCTCTTCGAAACCCTGCTTGCTCGCTGTCCTTCGTCTAGTGTTGTGTGAAGAGTTTGTAGATTACAGCAGGCAGATTGGGCGATAATTGCCAATGTCGTACAGGTCTGCTTTCTTGTACAGCAACACAGTCTTGCTGGTTTTCCACGAGGTGGGTACCTTGCATTCCGACAGATAGCGCGTGAAGAGTCGAGCCAGAGTTTTGACGAGAACTGGCGGAAGATTCTTCAAATGTTCTGGTCTGATCCTGTCAGGACCGGGTGCCATACGATTCTTCACCGAGAGATGGTGTGTCGGACTTCGGAAGAGAGAACTGCAGGAGCGACATATCCATCCTGCTCCAAGCGGTATGGTTGCAAGAATTGGACGTGGCTGTCAAAGAGATCCGAGTAGAAGTCTGGATGACCTTCTCCATTACCCTTCTGGATGCGGTGATTGTTCCATCCGGACGTCGGAGGGCGGTCATCTTAGTCTTACAGTTGGTGAAGTCGCGGCGGGCGTTACGTACGCTCTTCCCAGCCTCTGCGGCTTCCACCTACTGCTGCTCTTCTTTCCCTGAAGTCTTTCTTTATCGCTTCTCTGCATAGCTTCGCAAGCTCAGACGTCAGCTGGTAATTGCCTGCGGCTCATGCGGCTCCACGTTGGCGAATCAGCTCGAGAGTTTCCAGAGATAGACGCTTCTTGGTAATCTTGGAACCCTCTGACTTCTTGGCGCAGTCGTGAAGATGTGCAGCGAGCCGTTCGTGTTCCTCGTCGATCTTGTCGACGACAGAATCCTTCCAGAGCCCAGCGGGAGAAGTGAATCCCAGTTGATGAAGGTCTTGGTGCTTCGCTTCTTGAACTTTGCGGCTCTCTCTCTCCTCGCATCGGAAAGCGGAATCTTGTGCGAAGGAGACGATGGTCGGATCCCGTGTAGAACTTAGGGACAACAGCGCCATCGGTCAGACAAAAACTTCGATTTCAGTTGATGTGGTCGATCTCGTTATGGAATTGTCCACCAGGAGACTGCCATGTCTATCGTAGAGAGTAGGGCTTCTGGAACTGCGAGTTACCATGGATGGTATGGGTCGTCATGATGAACTCAGGCAGCCTTTCACCCTGCTCATTTCACTCCGTTCCGTGAGTTCCGATGTGAAGTTCTTCAGCCGTTCTTATTGGTCCGATCTTAGCGTTGAAATCACCGACGATGACCTTGAAGAAGGTATGATCTTCTTTGTAGAACCTCCCAATTCCATATAGAACGCTTCGAGCTTATCCTCGTCGTAGCTTGATGTTAGTGCGTAGGTGACGAAAATTGTCGGAGCTGGAGTTGAACCACATCTCAGTAGCAGACGTCCGATTCGGGTCGTCAGACTTTCGTACGAATCAATGTTCATGGCCAAGTGCGTGTTGACGAGGACGCCCTCCCCGCCAACTCCTCTGCTGTCGCATGTTCCGAGGAACAGTTCTTCTCCAGTCTCGTGTACGGCGTGTAGCGGGCGATACCTCCTCTTCTCGGTCAGTTCGATGACGTCGTACTTGATCTTCCTGGTTTGCAACATCAGTTCTTCGATGTGAGCTTCCGATGCCAGCGTCCGTGCGTTGAAAGTACAGATCGTCATCCTAATCCTGAGCGGCTTAAATCCCCGTTGGCCCTGTGATTCTAGCAGCCTCGCCCGAGCGGTCCCAGCCGACGTCGCCCTGTCGGTGGTTCCCGTTCCCTCAGGCTCAGGGGGAAGAGGCCCATGATTGTTACTGTTTTCGGCGAGAAGAAATTTGACCACGCGTAGCTCGCCAGGCTCTGACGTGGCACCCTCCGCATTGGTACGTTTCTGGAACAGTCCAAAACCGTTCGCCCCCACGCCACGATGAGGCTGCGGATAGGATTTGTGGGGGTTTGTGGAGATCATTTCTATACCAACGGTATTTAGCGCTCTGCTGAGGTTGAAACTGGGAAAAGGGAAGATTCCTCTCAGGCCAGGCTCAGTCTTAGCAAAGCGCAGTTACCATAGTGTCGTACATTATCGCCGGCGCCAAGAATAAAGGACATATTCGTAGTCAGGATGTCATATAACCCCAGTATACAAGTTTTAGTTGATTTTGGTGATTTAGGGTTTTTTAGCGCTGGCGCCTGTGGTGCGGGCGCCGAAGTACCCTAAATCATCAAAATCGACGAGTTTCGGGCGAAGCGGAAGTGATGTTCGTGTTAAAGGCACGGTGCGCGATCAGGTATCAAAGTTGAAACTATCGCGCCAGGAGGTTATGTGGTCCGCGACAAACAACCTTGTACCGGTTTCGCGGCAAAAAATTCTAAGGGAGGGGCTATAGCGCAATATAGGCTCATTGGTTCCTCCTTTTTTTCAGTGACTCTGCCTCCAGCGCCCGGCTTTCAGTGAAAAACGAGGTTGCGGGACAAAAAGCATGAAAATCGTCACTTGTACGATCGTAGAGTTCCTATCGCTGAATCAGCTGTGCGTATGAGGGCGTAGTTTGGGAGATAGAGTTAATTGGGCACGTACAAACTGGGATCAAAATAGGGTTCTATCTAGGGCAGGTGGCATGTTTTTTGTGCTTTTCTTTCTCCACTATCGAGTTGCTCAACCCCTTGTCGTATAGATGAAGAACACTAATCCACTATCTGAGGTGGCGAATAATAGCGAGTTCTGCCTTTGAGGAGGTTGAAGGACTACCATAGGTTCGAAGGACTACTATAGGCAAACTTTCAGCCCGTTCTGCCCTTTAAAAAAATGTCGGTAAAAAGGAGCCTGATTCCGGCAGCTGGGGTAGGAATGGTTCGATAGCGCCGAAAACCAGAACCAGAAGCTAGAAAACTAATGAGAAAAACCAAAAAAGAAAATCAACAAAACACTAGAAACGAAAAACAAGAAAAAAACTCACCATGAGACATGGAAGCTAGAACTAGTAAATAGCATCTGAATATTAATTGTTCGCGGTCACTCGGCACATACAGAGGGGTTAGAGCGAGCTACTTTACGACCCGGAGCCAGTTTCAAACCAAGCTTTCGAAAAGTACCCTCACTTGAACACGCATAACTTCTTTGAGAACGAGGCTTTCGGATAGGGGAAAGCAGGAATCAGGAGAACTATGTTGGCACTCGTTGACTCATTTTGAGCAATTAAAAAATATCCTTCTAAGAAATCTTCTTCGTTGTGATTCACTTGTGATCATGGGGGGTCAATCACAAGTGGCCGCGCTTTGAACATCAATAGAGTGCCAGAATCACAAAGCTTTCTATTCTCCGCTATGCGAAAAAATGCCCCGTTGTGATCATAGCGTGATCACTGCCTAACGACACGAAAAATCAACTCCTCCGACGGCACAGAACCTCCAGTTGGCTCAAAGATTTCGGTATGCTTCCAAAACGCATATTTTTGCCAAGGATATCAGGGAATATTTTATTGGGCGCCAGTTGGCATGGCCTCTGCAATGCGCCATGCATAGCGCTTTCACGCAGAGGTATTGAAAAGGGGCGACTTCTAGAAAGGGCTTCCTCCATGCAAGTAGAAGTTCTTCTGCGATAGAAAGGTCCGAAGTGTATTTCCAACTGTTATTCATTCATGGCGGATATTCATTGGCGCGGAGGTGGTGTGGTGACCGTGGCCCGCATACCGCTCGCGCGATGCTGGTTCCGAATCCCGGGTCGGCTCCCGCCCAGGCCAAAGCCTTCTACCCTCCGGGGACGGTGGATCGGTACCAGGTTCGTCTTGGAGGATGAAACACTGACTTGTACATCGGCTGGTCTCCACAATTCATTGTATAGCCCACATCGCATTCAATAAGCCACTGCGATTCTGAATGGAAGTAGAATTTGGGCGCATCCCACGAAGGGGTTGATCAACAGCGGAGCTTTATCCGTTACCTTTTTTATTAATTCGCGACGTCGTTGTGGGAGGCCATCGTATTCCCCATCATCGCCCGTTCCCCACTTCTGCGCTGGCAGGTGCTTCTGTTTTGTGTCTGCTCTTCAGGGGTTCTTCACTTGGATTAGTCTTTCATCGAAGTGAACGACATCTGAGTATCGCTGCACCCTCACTTCAGGAAGGTCCCCGCGCTTACGACCCCCCCCTCTCTCGAGGTCAAATACGACCCCCTGCTGTGATGATCACAACGATGGCGTGCTCTGCCTGGCAGGATAGAATTCCGCGACCCTGGGCAGGCGCTGCATGGCGGTTTCCCCGATTAAGGTGCTCTTATGAAGGCCCTATCGAGCCACACCGACCCTACGCCCCCACGATCGCCCGCCTACAACTATACGACCGTTCCTCACGCTTTAATCCACTCATTTGCTAAGCAAATTATGAAGCGAAGAGAAGGATTTGTACGACTGGCTTAACAGAATTCCGTGACCTCGGACAAGCCCTGCGTGAAGCCTTTTCCAAGAAGGGTACCCCTGTAACGCCCTGTTGAGCAACAACTTTACGTCCCAAACGCCTTCCTTGCCGCCCGCCCACAAACGGACGACCGTTTCTGACGCTCGTATTCATTCATTTGCTGAGCAAATTATGAAGCAAAGGGGTTGGTATGAAGCGGCCGTGATGCTGCATGCATATGCGGATACACATATGCAGCATACCTTCGGTAGCGGTGATTGGCAAGGTTCTTAGGGGGAACTCGTCTGAAATCGATTTCCAAGTCACTGACAACGGAGGCTTTTTCTCGCAGGATTTTTACCGTTTTACTCCCTTCTTTCGCCATTTCCGCCATTATCTAGCACCCTACTAGCATTTTAGGCCGATTGGAAAACCATCGTGCCAACTGCCTTTAACAAGGGAATGGTTTCAACATCCCATGGAACTTCGAATGAAGACCTAGGTACATCGATAGAGCCTCGAATGCTGATTACGAATGTGCAGATTAAAAGTGCTACGGGAACCTCCCAGAAGAGATCTGGGAGGTCAGTGTTTGAGAAAAGTCAGTTTTGGCTCGAAAGGGCTGCTGATCGATGTCTCGGCAGTGCGACCGTGGCCTCGTGGTAACGGTCTCGCTTTCAAGTCAAACGCATGCGGGTTTGCATCCGGTTGGCGCGAAAACTTTTGCTCCGCTCCCTATAAGAGCTTTAACTCTAATTCTCGAAATTCTTCGGAGTTTACGGCCCAGCAGGGCAAGTAGATCAGGTATATGACCTACTCGATCTAGTATGGATTTGGGCATATCTGCCCCCTCTGAACATATTATCCATCGACAACTCAAAGTTTTGCCCAGAACAAATAACAAATAAATAATA